>PVJX010009547.1:0-60685 GCA_004027295.1 Dolichotis patagonum
AGGCTAGGAGCTTTAGCCCTCTTCAATAGGTTATCAGAGATTAGAGTTCACCCACGGGCAGTGTGCGCTAGCTCCTCCCTTCTGGGCCAGTCAACCTTTGCAGGCCTTCACTGCGTCAGTGTGCACTGATCTCAGGGAAGTAACTGGGTCCCCGCCAGGGGCGTGGCCTATTTCAAGCAGATTCCACCAATCTGCTCGGCGAGGGGAGTAACCAGCTGAAGCCACTTCCTTATGGAGTTAGGGCTCTTCTGCCCAAATCCAACATGTCGTCCAGTGGGTTTCCCCTTTCCCGTGGGAGGGTGTTATTCTCATCACTCACCGTGTCCCCGAGAACTGCTGGACTGCCCGACCTCCGACTTCAGCGCAGCTGAGGTGGAAATTCACGGTGCCTCTGGGTGGGTCATGTGCAGTGCCGGTCCCGGCGAGCTGCACGCCGGGCTGTTCAGCTCCGGGCTCCGGCAGCTCAAGCCAGTCGCTTTGGCGCGGATTGCTTGTTCAGGTCGGGCAGAATTCAGGCATCTTGAGGCGGGTGCCATGCTCGCTGATCTTATCTTCACTAATAGTAGCCCCAGGACCTCTTATTCGAGCGGGTTTTTGCGCTTTAGTTTTTTTCTGTGTTGTGAGAGTCTATCTCTCTCTGTTTGGGTCTCTCCAGGGCGTTTTATTCTGGCATTTGAGCTGTCTCTCTCAGAGAGGGTCTCTCTCCTGCTACCTACCAGTCTGCCATCTTGTCTCTTCCGCTAAAACATCTTGAAGTAGCCATTTAGCTTAATCCTGCTTCATGTATCTAGTCCCATTTTATAGTTGTTTGCTGCAGGAAGATAAAATCCATGCCAGCAACTTCATTGCAGCTGGAACTGACCATCTGATTGACTGAATTCTGCACTTCTGACTTTATATATTTCAGCACATGTATGATGGAATCCAATCCAATGCTTGAAAAGGAATAATTGCTGTAGTGTTATTGATCCCATCACCTTGCCCTGAGGTTTCATGATCAGATAGGAAAAAGTGGTTCTAACTGAGCATTGGCACAAATGCTAGTGAGGTTGAGTTCTCACTCTAAAGTGAAGCACAGGTCCTGGATTAATCCAGGACAGATTTGCATTCCCATTTTCATTGGTTACTTAGAGGCTGTGAATGTCAGTTCCAGCTTACAAGTGCAGAGAAAAGTCTCCTGGGACAGGTACATATACAGGTTTTCTCTTGTATTTTCAGACACTTGTCTAAGGCAGCTTCTTGGGCCCAGCAAGCTCCATTGGATAAAACAAAGGTGAAGAAATCAGGCAATGCATGTGCACTCTAATCCATGCCCTGAGCAGAATCAGCAGCCAAGGTCTTTCCTACACACGGGGGGCCCTGAAATCCACCATCTCTGGAAGGCTGGCCATGCTGTCCTGTGCCCACACACCCTGGCTGCATCTTTCTTGGGTGCTGAGACTCTGGCACTTAACAGTCTGTCCGCACAGGGAAGCCGGGGCAGACAGCCTCGAGTTCAGGTTCCAACTGCCTCCTGCAAGCTGTGTGACCTCTGTCAAGTTAACGTCTGGGAGTGTCCGGTCCTGTCCTGTAATCCGGCAGAAAGCACTGCTCTGTGACATGTCTGTGTCTGCCCTGCTGAGCCATTGACACGAGCAACATGTCACTTCCCAAGGCCATGCCGGGGCCCAGGAGACAGGAGTGCTAAAGTCACCTTCAGAAGAGGGAGACAGGAGCCTGAGCTCCTGCACATACACGGCTATCGGTGCTGCCCAGATGCCTGTGACCCTCGGTGTCCTGTGGGAACACTGACCTTGGAAAGCTCCACCCCTTGATGCTATAGTGCCTTCCAGTCTCTGGGCTCTGATGGGAATGTTCTGCACCCCAACTCTCCTCCCTAGTGTGTGCTCCCACTGGCAACTCTCTGCTCAGTCTCCATTTAAGTATGTCTGTCCAAGGACAGCCCCTGGCCTATTCGCATTCAGCTCCCTCTGCGGATGCCTTGAGGACCAGTGCTCCCCCTAGAAGGACAGACAGCCCATGGAAGCGCTTGCCTAATATCTGTGTTCTGTGCTGGATCATTAGCCCCTGAGGCAAGGCTTGTGTGGGCTCTCGAGGACTAAACCCTGCAACACAGTAGATGGTCAGTAACCGCTGTTGACCTGAGTTTCTAGCTGTCACGATGAAGTGCATGTCCCTGCATGTTTGGACAGTGCTGGGGTTTCAGGACCGAGGATGGGGCAGTGGGAGGCCTGTGGTTAAAATGGGGCCCAACATAAAGGTATTTTTCACAATGTGCCTTTTTCATTTTTAGGTTTTTGTCAGTACACACTTAGTAATGCATAATGATTTCATTCAGTGTGTGGGCTGGTACATGTACGTAACACATATCAATCCTCTTTTCATCCCCTTCTCCTTCTCTCCCTCCCCTTTTCCTCCATCTACTTCCCATTTACTAAAGAGTGTATCTTTATATCAAAAGCCCCACAGGCAGAGGGAGTCAAATAGCTGCATAGACTGACAGATTGACTTGAGCAGCCAGCTACTTGGCCTGCAAAATTCCCTGTGTAACTGTACGGATCAGCTGTCCCATTGCCGGGGACACAATACTCAACACTCACAATTTAGAGGAGCAGAGGTTTAATTTGGATCACAGTTCAGGGATGTCAGTCCACAGTCGGCAGGCTCCAAGGCAAGAACATCATGATGGAAAGGTGTCCCAGTGACCAGGAAGCAGGGAAATGAAAGAGGAGCCCAGGACAAGCACTCACCCTCCCAGGCCACGCCTCCAGTGACCACCCCACCAGACACCAACTTTTAACAGCACACTCTCCCGTGGAGCAATGCACAGGTGAGCACAGCGCCCTGACCCTGGTGCCCCTCAAACCTCATCCTGAACACAGGAGGCTTTGGAGGAGCATTCGGATTTCAGCCCAGTCAGTAACCTGGGCTGAACAGGTCACAGAACAGAAAACCAAGTGTTAGGGGCCGGGGATTTGGCGCAGCAGCATAAGTGCCTGTCTGGCAAGCATGAGGCTGTGAGTTCGATCCCTGGTACCAAAAAGGAAAATCCAGTGCCATGGAATAACTGCTACTCACTTGTGGTTGGTGAAAGAGGATAGAAATCAAGAATGTGCATCCCAGCCATCCCCACTTTGGCTGGGACCCCAGGCGCATCATGTCATATACCCGTTACTCCCGTTTCCTTTGCTGCTGAAACTCAAAAGCCAGACGTGGTGTTTATGGCAGGGCAGTTGTCTCCTGCTTACGCCAAAAGGGTAAAGGCCTGTAGTTTTTCTTCAAGAAGTGTGAGAATTAAATGCAGGAATAAACACCTTGGTCCTAAGGAAGATTCTCAGTACATGTGAGGAGGTAAGTTGAGGAGGAGGCATGATCTCAGGTTTCAAAGCTCATCGAAATGGTTCAGAAAATTTAAAAGGACAGACAGTGTTATTCAGTTCGGTAACATAGACGTGATGTTATCTAAAGATGCATGCGTGTCTCTTTCAGTAACGTACATATGTGTGCGTGTATGTATACACTAAAGAGAAGGATGATGCGAGTACGTAAAAAATGTGATTAATCAGTGAGTCTAGGCCAAGCAGGTACTTGGGTACTTCTTTAAGCATCCTGGTAAATTTTGGGTAGATTCTACAATTAACCTCATCATGATTAGTAAAGGCAAAGTTTATAATTTTCATATGCTCTACTTAGTCCTTCCTGGGGGCTTGTAGAAGCCTCACCTATGGACCCCCAGCTCCTCCTCTACTAGAATCCCAAGCCCCACCCCACCCCAGCCACCACCCTCCCAGATGTCTGGGGGGGACCCTGAAGCCACTTTGCCAGGACAGGTTCTGAGGCTCTTTCTCCCACAGGGCTTTCCAGGCACTGAAGGCCAAGACTGGATCTTCCAGGAGGCACCCACAAGTTAGCACCCACAAACCCCCACCCCACCACCCTCAGGTCCCACTGATTAGAAGTTACCAAGATTCTGAGCCAGAGGGGTAAGTGTTCCAACTCTCTCTCCCTCCCTTTCTCCCTCCTTCCCTCTCTCTCCTCCCTTCCCCCTCATCCCTCTCCCTCTCTCCCTCTTTCCTCCCTCTCTCCCTCATTTCTGAGGCTGGCACAGGGCTCTCCTCTCATTCCCCTTTCTATCCTGCACTCCCTGGAGGCTCAGGAGGCCCAGCCTGCTGTGACAGCTTTGTCACAGGGTGGAACTTCCAACACTCAGGATGCCAGCCCTCAAGGCAGAGCTGGTTTTCCTGTGCTGCAGCCACCGCAGCCTCAGGCAGGGAGATGGCCCCAGGAGCTGGGCAGGACACCCCTGAGGGCCCATCACCCCAACCTAGGCAGGGAGTCCTGGAAGGGCACGTGAGCAACCTGAAGCCACCCCAGCACTGAGGGTCGGCAGTGACAGGAAGGGCTTTTCCTGGTGGGCCGTCTGCTCCCGGCTCATGTTCTGCTGGGCTGTGCGTCTCCACGTCCCGGCTGGGCTGGCAGCAGGTGTAGGGTGAATTGCGCCCATGGACTAGCTGAAGAAGAGAACTGTGAGTACGCGGGCCGAGAAAACTGGGCCCGGCCGCCTTTACCAGGGCAGTAAGACAAGGCTAGGCCTACTGTGCAGATGCTGGCTTCTGGGTGGCATGGGGCACACCTGCAATCCCGCTCTCGGGAGCCACGGCAGGAGGATCCAGCCTAGGCAACTGCTGTGACTTGTGTCTAGAGGTTGCCCAAAGCCACACAAGGTTCAGAAGTAGCTGGGTCTAGAGTGAGTGGTGCTGGGATCAGGGTGTGTGGTTAGTAAATCAGTCCACTGATTGGTCTGGCATACTTCTGGCTGGGTGTGAGCGCTACACTGCCCTTGGGCAGGCAGCCCGTGTCCAGTAGAAGGGACAGAGAGAGGCTTTTCCCTCCCCACTCTCTCTGTTTCTCTCCCCCCACCCCGTTGCTTTTGCTGTCTTCTGCTGTCGTGAGTGGCTGCCCCTCCACTGTGAGCCAGCTCATCATGAACTGAAACCTCCACACACTGTGAGCTGAGTCACCCTTTCCTCCTGTAGCTTTGGGTGTTGGTTATTTTGTCTCGCAACAAGAAAAGTAAGAAAGACAGCAACTTAGTGATTTGGTGAGCCTCTGTCTCAGAAAAAAATAAGAAATTAAAAGGGCTGGGGTGTAGTTCAGTGCAAAGTCCAGGGTTGGGAAAGCAGGAACCTCGGTTGTGCGCATCCTTCAAAATACGGAGACAAAGGAGAGGGGGGAGCAGATACATGGCCTGCCGTCCCTCAGCAGGACAGCCAATCCTAACAGCGCTAAGCTCTGGGTGAGCTATGGCCCTGTCCCAGGGGCGATTGGGGCAGCAGGGTGCCAGAGTGTCCCACTGGCCATCCCCTGCCAGCAGTTGCACCTCCAGTAGCCAGAGCCGCCCATGTCCTGTGCCGGGCAGCCCTGGACAATGAATGGCTGAGCAGTGTGGATCTGGGCCTTGAGGGACAGTAAGGGCCCGGGTCACCACAGCTCCAGTCTAAGTGACTCTGGGGCTGATCTGTACTTCCTGCCCACATGGCCCAGCTCAGCCTACAGTGCTTATCCCTGCTTGGTTCTGTGGGTTCTTGCCCAGCCTCTTCCTGCCCCTCCCTTCTCCACCTCTGTGCACATACAGCTGGGGCTTTGCAGCTCTAGCAGGACCCTGAAAGTGTTCATCTGCCCCTGCCAAGGAAGCCTGGCTTCCTAGCAACCCTCTCCTCCTCCCAGCCGGGGAGGGAGCTGTGTCACCTTGGGCAACAGAGGTGGGAACGCAGCAAAGCTCTCTCCTCCCAGCCTTCTCGCAGCAGGGCACCTGGAAGTCATCACTATTGCAGAAGAGGGGATGCACTTTCCCTGGGTGCCTAAGACCAGGCCCTCTGGGTAACGGACAATTCAACAGGGCTGCCCGAAGTGGAGATTTCTATGTGAAAGATATTTAATGATACCGCACCTGGCTTGTCCTCATCCTAATTAAGAAACAGTCAAGGCAGCCAGGCATGGTGGCGCATGCCTGTGATCCCAGCATTCAGGAGCCTGGTCAGGAGAATTGCTGTGAGTTTGAGCCCAGCCTGGGCTATGTAGTGAAACCTTGCCTGAAAAAAAATAAAAAGAGAAGGAGAAGAAAGAAGACCAGGCCCCAACTGCTGGTCTGCCTCTCAGTTTAAGGTCAGGAAAGCAGATAATCTCCCACCCCAGAGTGACTACAGCACTGTGCCCTTCGTTTAGGTGGTTTTTCTGGTAAATTTTAACAGTGCTTAGGGCCACTAACCACACACCTTCCTCGTGTGTGACAAAAGTCCAACTCCATATAGTAAAGAAAAAGGGAAATTAACCAGCTTTTGTAGCCAGGCATAACTTTTTGTACGTATCATAATATTCCCTGTATTTAAAGGTCAAACCTTGGTAAATAATTTATGGTATTAAAACTGAAGACATGCTGGGCCTGGGAGGAGAAACAAAAAGAACAAGAAGTCAATTTTCCCTTCCATGGGCCAACTGGCGCACAGGCTGGGGGACAAGAACACCTCCCACAAGCCCCCAGGAGCAACTGGCTAACTCAGAAGACAGGCTGGGGCACTAAAGCAACTTTAAGCTTCTGTTTGGTTAACTTTGTGGGCCTGAGGCCGGTGGTCTGGGCATCTGCTGAGAGGATGACAGATGGTGTGCAGGGCAGCAAATATGGGGATGTTCTTCTGTTTTGTTTTTGAAATTCAATATTGTTCTCACCATTTTGTTTTGTTCCATTTTATTGTTTTGTTTTATTCAGTGTTCTGTTTTGACTGGTTTCACTCTGCTTTGTTTTGTTTTGTTATGTCTGATGCTGTGGTGACAGTTTTGAAGATAACAAGAGGCATTATGGTAGCCATTGTTGATTCCCTGTTGTCCTGTTTTGAAGTCTTGTATCGCTGTCACTGTTTCGTTTTGATTGGGTCTATTCTGCTTTATTCTCTCTAAATTGCACTCTCATTCTTTTGTTTTGATTGGTTTCTTTCTGTTTAGTTTTGTTTGGTTTTATGATGTCTGATGGTATGGGAAGCTATTTTGAAGAAAACAAGAGACATTATGGTAGCTATTTTGTTTTGAAGTCCTATATGGCTTTCCTTGTTCTGTTCTGGTTGGCTTTATTCTGTTTTATTTTGATTTTATTCTCGTTAACATAAAAATTATTTGAAAAGGTGGTTGACCTTGGGCAGGCAAGGAGGGCTCTTCCAGGGTGCTTCTACTGCAGGGTCCTGAGCTCATTAAAAGCTTCACAGGGGAGTTAACTTTGGGGAACCTGATCCAGCTGCAGTGTACACTGGTGTAGGCTTCACACTCCAATGTAGGGTTTTTATATGTATATACCAATATAAGGTTTATATTTCATATATGTACATATATGAAATATTTATAAATTTTAAAAAAGCTTTGTGCAATGCTAGATCCAACATTAAAAACAATCATGAAATTTAACGGATTCCCTTTCCTCACTTAGAGCACCGGTATGAAATTATGCATCAGCAACAAAACTGTCCATGTGATCGTAGGCATAAAAGCTTCCGGTCTGCTGGTGGTGCATGCCTGGAATCCCAGCACTCAGGAGGCTGAAGCAGGAGGATCATCATGAGTTTGACACCAGTCTGGATTACATAATGAGTTCAAGTGCGACCCTGTCAATAAATAATAACTTCCAGTCAGGTCACTCACAGAATCTGAGTGGTGGAAGCCAGAGTGGACAGACAGAACCTGGATGCCATCCTCCTGGCTTGGCTCACTGGGTCTCTCCTCGGCCCTCTCTGTCGCTACAGCAAGGCTTTGTTTTGAGCTAGAAAAATGGCCATAATGCTTTGCGCTCACATCCTAGGGCACCATCAGTCCCTCACAGGACAGCTGTTTCGGTACCTTCACACTCTGCAACCCCACGGAGGGACTGGGACAATCAGCCGAAGGATGCAGCCTGGCCTGGTCCACCCGGGAAGCCAGCACTCCAGAGGCTGAGGCAGGGGGATCGGCACTAATTACAGGGCGCCATGGCAGCCAGTTACTGGCCCACGACTCTGTGAGTGGCGGAGGAGGGAAGAGTCCCCGGAACAAGGATGCTGGAAAGCCTGCTCAGATGACAAACAGGCAATATCTGTCACTGTCCACTACATCGTGTTTTCCACAACTGTGGGAATCCAGCACGACTTCCATTAACTCCACTGCTCCAGCCTCAGTCTTTCTCACAGACCATTAATAAATTAATGTGCGTGATGACCCAGCCAGTTCAGGGAGCTCTGGGAAAGCTAATCGGCCTCCACCAAGGCGATATACGTGTCAATCTTCCCTGCAGGACTCCTCCAAGGAGGCCATGGTGATAGCGAGGAAAGCTGAGGTCAGGGGTCTGACTACGGTGTGGTCATCTACCATCTCTGCCCTCTTAGGCAGGTCTCTCCCTCCTTCTGCTTGTCAAGTGGGCAAAGTTGGCCTCAGTGGTCACTGAGATCTTTCTAACCCTACAGGCATGACACAGAATGGGCCCCCTCAAGTGGCTCATTCAAATGGGAATCCTGCACCCCTGACTGAAGAGAGGGACAGCTTCCTGTACGGTGCCTATGGGGTGTAGTGTAGGGAACAAGGTGAGAAGGCAGCATGCAGGGACACAAGGCCACTCTTCACCCTCACATCCCTGGAGAAGGACAAAAGCCTGGGAAAGGAGCCACCAGGACGCACATGTACAGCAGGAGGTGACAGAAATATACCATCTTGATACCCCCTGGGGTTATGTAGGAATAGGAAACACAGCATGTTTGGTAGGATGTAAATAACCACATAACATAGTAACAATGAAACTAATAACCTGTAACGTAGTAACTATATGAGGCTGAGACATAGTTATCATGTAACAGTGTAACTGCTATAACTTCCCTTACTGTGTAACACAGTAACTACATTACCATGTTCATAGAAATCACAGACAGGCCCACTGTACTACAGTAGAGGTGGAAGTGATGAGCGGACGAAACTGTGCCACACCAAAGGCTTTATTAGGACTATGGCGTGGCACAGGGGGAACAGTGAACTGACTCACTAAGGGAATGGGAGACTGCTTACCTAGAGGAAAAGCGGGCTCATGCCTACGTGCAGTGTTGGGTTTCCTGATCAGTTATGGATAGGGGAGGGAATTCTCCTGGACCTGATTAAGGAAGTATTAGGGTTTAGATCTGGGGTGTTCATCAAAGGCCTCATGTGTTAGGAAAGTGACTGAATCATGGGGTGCTATGCTGGTCAGTGAATTAGTCCACTGATGAGTTTATGTCAGACTTGCTGTTAGGAGGTGGAGCCTGACTAGAGGCAGGTCACTGAGGTGTGACATAGCAGGGTGGGTGTCCCCCTACAAGTCCTCCCTTCCGGCTGTCTTCCTGGCTGTCCTGAGGTGGGCACTCTCTTCCATGCAGGCCTTTCCACCATGCCTTCCTACCTGGGAGCCAGTCAGCCAGGCACTGCACTCTCTAATAATCACCGGCCAAAACAATTCCTCCTCCTTGAAGTCCCAAGTGTTGGGGATTGTGCCTCAATGACAGGAAAATGAACAGGACAGCTCTTGACACCAGGAGTAGGGTTGTTGCCATGAATATACCTAATTGTATGGTTTAGCTGCCCTTGGAAGTGGTTTGTGGGAGGAGTTTAGAAAGGTTTGGAGATACTGACTAGAGAAGCCCTAAACTGCTATAACCCAAGCTTGATTACATATTCTTTGTAACTCAGAAGACCAGCATGCTAATAAAAACACAGATTCTGTGTTTCTCTGAAAATAAGACCTCACCAGAAAATACGCACTGGTCGGTACCTTGGTGATGGCCAGTGTCATGCAGCATATTATACTTCACTGTTACCTTGCTTGGTATCTACCCTGAAATGGGAAGTAAGGGAAGATGATTGAGGTTGGTATTTTTGATCTCTAGTTGTCAAGGCTGAGTATTTTCCAGTTAGGTCGTATTTTCAGGGAAGTGGGATAGTAAAGACCAGACTCAGGAGCTTTCAGCAGAAACAAGGAGTCCATTGGCCTCTGGACTTCATGCCATGTAGAAAGTCTGTCTACATTCTGCCCATTATCTTAGTTACTTTTCTTGTTGCTGAGACAAACTATCTGACATCCACAAGTTAAATAAGGAAAGGTTTATTTCAGCTCTCAGTTTGCAGAAGTGTCAGTCCATAGTCAGCCTGCTCTGAGGGAGGGTGGCATGACAGCAAGGAACAGTCCATAGCAGAGTACGCAGAGGCAGCTGCAGCAGCCAGCAGGGCAGCCCTTTATATTCCATTCAGGCTATTTAAGCCTATTGATTTGTGACACCCACACCCAGTGTGGGACTTCCACTATCCTCACCCAGAACTCTATTAAATCCATTTACTTATCACACACCCTTAATCCAGTATCCAACCCACGTGGACATGAGGCCTTGAGGGGACATCTAGAAACAAGCCGTAACATCCACATTCTGAGACTGCATAAGACTGAGATTAAGGGTGGTGGACTAATTAATCTGATGGAGAAAATTTCAAGGCAGCTCAACACTTAGGATGTGGTATGGGTACTGCTTGTAGCTTTTAGCCAAATTTATAGTGACAATCAGGAGCAAATGGAAGAGCTGAGTAATTTTAAAAGTCTACAGTTTTATCAGAAAGGAAACACCTGTAAGTTTGATGCCTTGGAGAGCTTCATTGCTTAAAAGATTAGCGTTAAAAAGAAGCCAAATACTCTGTATCAGGACAATAAAACAGATAACTTGAGGACATCTCAGGAATCACCAAGGCCCCTCTCCTTTCAGGCTGGAAAGTGGAGAAGTGAAAGACTACTTTGAGAGTAGAGCTCAAAGGGAACCCAGATCACTCAGAGCCAACAAGGGAAGAGTTCAGCCATTCAGGCAAGATCCAGAATGACCTAACAAGCTACTCCTCAGGCCCTGGCAGCAGATGCTAACATCATCCACACAGTATCCAGGAGTTACGGAGTCACGGAGGCTTTCCACCCAGTTTTCAGAAGAAGGCTTGAAGGCCGGGCAGTATACCTGAGGTGGCAGTGCCTGAAGCTGTGAAAGTGAAGCCAAAAATGCAGCAGAGAACCCAGAGAGTTGGAGATGCCAGACATATGATCTGTCTGCAGAGGAAAGACACAGGCAGTGAGAGAAGCCACCCCAAGAGAGAAACTGTTTCTTGCAGCTTGCAGTGTGGTAGAGGTGGAGCTGCACAAGCCCTTTGGAGTGCATTAGCTCACTACAGCTTGCTATAGATGAAGGATGGGATGTTACAGGATTTAATTCTTTCCTGTAGGACTTTGGTCTTGATTTGGTCCAATCTGTTTCTGTCCTTTTATTCCTCTCTTTTGGAATGGAAATGTTTACCCTGTGTCATTTTGTATGTTGGAACCTGAACTTCCTTTTTGATTTTTACAGAAGCTCACAGCTAAGAGTTTGCCTTGAATCTCCAAGGAGACTTTGGACTTGGACTTCTCAGCAATGCTGGAACTATTAAAACTCTGGCAGCTCTTTCAGATGGACTAAATGCATTTTGCATAAATAGATGGACATGAGACTTTTGGGGACCAAGGATAGATGTTATAGCTTAGATAAAAAGCCCCATAAAGCCTCATGTATCCAGAGGTGAGACTTCTGGAAGATCACTGCACCATGGAGTCACTGTACTCGTCTGTAGATCCATCCTCTGATGAGTTCAGAGCTAGATGTGCTTTTAGGAGGTGGGATCTCATCAGAAGAGGTGGGTCATTGGGACTGTGAGCCAGAAAGGCCCATACATCTCCCTTCTGGGACCTCCCTTCTGCCTCTCCACTTTCTGGTCTCTGTGACATGAGTAGCTTTCTTTAATCAAGGCCCCTTTTGCTGGAGCCAGCAACGAAGAACTGTAACTATGAGCCACCATAAACCTCTCTTCCATTAAGGGAGGTTGTCAGATATTGTTTCCAGCAATGAAGAAAGTGACTAGGACAGGACAGCTGCAGTGGGCTGCAGCCACCCAGAGATGATGCTGGGTGGAGTCCTCTGGCATCAACCCTGAAGGAAGCCTGCTGTGGCCAAAGCTCAGGTCTCCTGGAGTAGCAATGGGGTATCTGATGTAGCCATAGCTAACTGAGGGAGATTTGGGGAAAGCTGCAGAAGAAAGAAGTACCTCTTTGGGAGTGTTGGGCCCTCCTCTGCTGTCTCAGTATTGCTTGATATGATTATACAACTCATTTTTAAAAAGTTTCCTTTAAAGAAATAAACCACCTGGTTAAAAAATTATCTCTGGGGCCGGGGATTTAGCTCAGCAGTGTAAGTGCCTGTGTGGTGGCGTAAGATCATGAGTTCGATCCCTAGAATCCCCCCCCAAAAAAACACCTCTGAAAACAGTTCCCATTTTTCCCACTTTTCCGTGTTCCATTTCACTCACGCCTTTTCTCTTTGCTTCTACCTCTAGACAATGATCTGGGACTGTGATGCAAATTAATGTGGTTTACTATCAATTCAACTTAGTTAAAAGTGGTAAACAAATGCCAAACGCTGGCTGTGTTTCAGACACTGAACTACAAAGTGTGATCAAAACTACTCAATACTTAAACTTTTTTTAAATCACAACAGTAAAAGACACATTGCCATTAATCGCCCTCAGCGTCCTCTGTCTCCTTTGAGCACACTCACCCCATCATTCTCCCCACTTTCCGAAGCAGCTCTGGAGTCCTCTTTCAGGACTGTTGTTAGCTGTGCTGCTGTGGCTGCTTCAAGGTACTGAATTGATTCAAAATGTTTGCCTTTCATGGTCACTTGACTTTGGGAAAGAGCCAAAGGTGGTAAGATGCTGAATATGGTGCATAAAGTGGATGAAGAAACACCACAATGTTTTCACAAGTCTGCCTTCCCCGGATGGCACTCAGCAGCTACATTCCCAGTACGTTTTTCTATCGCACTTTGTAAAGACACTCACAAAAGAGAACTGTACGATATCACGCGTGTGCGGCAATGGGCCAAAGGTCAATTTCTGCAGTTGGCAGCGTGAAAGAGCTCTTAATGCTGCACGATAAAGACAAGCATTTAAAAACACACAACTCCAGTCAAAATAATAAAGTTAGAACTTGGGCCGGGGATAGAACTCAGTGGCATAAGCGCCTGCCTGTAAAGTGCAAGGTCCTGAGTTTGATCCCTGGTACAAAAAAAGAAAAAAAAATTAACAATAAAATTAAAACTTGAGTTTTGAAAAGACCACTTAAAGACAATATTTCAGGGAGTACAACATAAAGAAAGGCCATAAATTCACTGAAACAGCAATGGTTCTCCATGTTTAGCCTTGTAATGATTTTTGAATGCTCCTTGACAATTTATTTCAAAAGGAAAAAAGTTCTAATCAGGAGAACCATGAAATCAGACTTGGGGTGTGACAGCACAGATGGTGCAGTATTAAGGTAGATGTCTTGCACTGTTAGGAAGCTCCTATGTTAAAACTTCTCCGCATGCCCTTTTCATATTTGTTAGTGACTTTTGTTAAACATCGCATCTATAGATTCACAGTCAATACTACTAAATACTTTAAACTGAAATATATAAAACATTCAAGGCATTTTGCCTAGTAAAATACTAATGTACATTAACCAGGATTCCATTTAGCACTAAAATATTTATTAATACAATAATGAATTATTAATTCCTTTATTTTATTCATTGCTTAACATCTCAGCACTTTTGAAATTTAATTTCTTTGCAGCAAATCTTGAAATAAATTTTGCCCATTTATAGGCAATTATAAGGTAATGTGTTACCTTATGAAAATATTTTTTCCAAAGGATTCGTCTCATAGAATGTGATTTAATTCAAACAATGAAGCTCCCAAGCCTCCATCCAGTGCAATGTCACATACACAGAAGATAGATAGTATGCAAAGATGAAGTCATAGAAGGGAAGAAGAAACAGAATAGACAAAAATAGAACGTTAATGGATGGCAAAAGGTTAGCACTATGTGGTTAAATTAATTAATAAAATATAAGATGATAGGAATTTTAAACATAAAATGTAGGTAGCTCATTTCTACATATGAAATTCATATTAATTTTGTGTCCTTACTAGCGACAGTAATTTTAAGCATCGGCAGTTACTGTACATACTACATAATCAGTCGTCTGATTAAACAAAGGCAGACAAATTAAATCCGTATCGTAAAGATTAAGACGCATCTGGTGTGGGTGACCTCCAAAATCACATAAAGCATGAAACGAAGTCTAAGTTTCTTGTTTTTATTCCCCTTCTACATAAATCATCACTCATTAAGTGTTGAAAATAGAAAACTGTCTGAAGCTACATTGTTTTAGAATGATTGGTCCCCATGGAAATTACCGGACAAGCTAAAAGTCATAGCTTTGGATTTTCAAGTTTTGCAACAACATCAAAGGATATTTTACATTCTTCTTGTGATTGCCGGCTGATCTTTTGTCTTTTCAGATGCAAAGTTCATTTGGGATACTGATTTTGCAATAAGGTCAGTGATTCAGTTTGCTTTGACTTTCGGTCTTTTAAGAAGCAGCGTCCCTGGCCCCTCGGTTTTTTCCCACGTGCATTGTAACTCGCATCTTGATCTCTGTGAGTTTCCACTGAGGCTGGAGCCACTGTGTATTTCCTGCTGGCCATCTATAGTTTGAGCTTCAGTGAACAGGTAGCTTATGTGATCTTGATCGTTGGCTCCCTTGCATGTCACGATGAATTTTTCCCCTTATATAGCAGGTAGTTGATTCATTAAAATGGCTCTTTCTCACTAAATATCAAGCTTGGCAGAGGAGTTAAGAAGTGTTCATGACAAGATGAATTTTATATTAAAATAAATGGCAGGTGTTCATCAAAGGCCTTTAAGATACTTTTAAAGCTATGTGTTTAAAAAATACAAACTATCACCTAGTTGACAAGAAAGACAAATATTTGGGTTTATGTTACTATGTCTTATAAATAAAGAACTTACCACATTATTGGAACATCTAGAATTTTTACAAATTTTTCCTTAGGGGCCAGGGATTTAGCCTGGCAGCACAAACACCTGTCCAGTAAGCACGAGGTTGTGAGTTTGATTCTCGGTACTAAAAACAAAAAATTTTTTTTTCCTTAATCTTATAAGTCTAGAAAAGATTCAAGTGGAGTAGAAAGGAGGGCATGATTATTAAAAATAAGCAATTAGCAATACATGAAGTTGTGGTTTTATATAAACTGAGAAGCAGTTTAGAAGGAGGTATGGCTTCACATACTAATGCCAATAGCTCATTTAAAATATTTCTGAAAATACTGCAGTAAAAAAGTGCTATGCTCTTTCTAAGAGGAAAAATGTGTGTGCCACGTGAAAATGTAGAAACAGACACAAACCTAAACCACAGCCTCACTCAGGGATGTAACAAAATAACCCAAGAGGCTCTAACCCGTCGGTGTCCCAGCCTGCGTCTGCCTTTTTGGAGCCAGGAGCTGCCCCAGGGCCTGAGCACGCTGGGCCTCACCCCCCGCACTACCTTAGTTGGTACCTGCGTCCAGCTAACATTTCCCAAGCCCTCTGACCTCAGCGTGGATGATCCTCCCGGGGGAGCCCCCCTGGTCCCCACAGTGACCTGTCCTCCTTCTGTGCTCCTTTACGCTGTTCCCAGGATCACACTTCCCAAATGGAATTATAGTTGCCACTTCCTGTATCTGCCACCAGAATTAGTGCACATAGCTGTGCTCGCTTTTGTGTGCTGAGTGTGTCCCGCATGGATGGCTGGCTAGATGTTACCCAGCAGGCTGTGAAAAAAAGAGTGAGTGTCCCTAAGTGGGCAGGTCACAACGCCTGCCTGTGAGGACACTGCCATCTAGTGGGGCCTTGGAAATGCTGCTCAGCCATGGAGGTTAATTTCAGAGCGGAGCACCGAGCCAAGCTAATGCGTTTTGCTCAGGAAGTCAGGCCCTTTTCTGCTGGTTTCTGAAGCACTTCAAGGATTGCTGAAGAAAGAAGAGAACACAGTAGACACTCAGAGACCGACTCCTGCAGGAGGTCCCACGCAGAGGTCCAGGACGTTCACATCTTCTAGATGCCCCGAAGAATAGCGTGACCACAGACAGGTGGGTTGGACTAATTTAATGGATTGTGGGTTTTATTTTTCATGTTTTTATTAGTCCATGGAACTGATTGTATTTCTTATATTATTTTTAGCACATTTCAGTACCTATGTTCCATTCCTCGTGTGGAGTTGGTACATGTGCTTCCATGACTTAATTCCTTTTTCATCCCTCTCTCTTCCATCTCTTGATCCCCTTCCTGTCCGAGAAACACCTATCTCCTTACTTCCTGTCATCTGTCTTTTATTTTGCTCTGTATTATAGTTTGGGTTTCTCATATAAGGGAAACCGTGTACATTTGGTTTATTTCACTGAGCACGAGGGTCTTACGCTCATCCATTTCCTTACACTCACGTTGGCCTGTGTAGACCTCGTGGGTGGGTGCCAGCAGGGCAGTTGGCACTGACTGTTGAGGACGGCCTGGTGCCAGGCAGTGCAGGAAGGGAATGAGGAGGACCTGCGGGACACTGAGCAAAACTCGGGGGGAAAGCTTTCCAGCCACCACACCCAGGACTAGGAAAGTTTTGGCAGGGAAGAGCAGAGATCAAAGCCCACAGGAGCCATGGCCTGGTGTGAAGTATCCCACTCTTCCCGCCCCGGGCCCTCTGCCCACCCTCCACCTCCCAGACTTGAGGCAGAAGAGGAACAAAGGTCCTCACCCTGGAGCAAACTAAGCATATTTCTGGAGGAAATGAAATTTGAGGAAGTTTAAAATCCATCAGGCCCCCCTGGGCTCACCCCGCCACAGTGTCACATCTCATGTCCTGGAGACAGTGGCCGTGTCCGTCCCCAAGAGGTAACGCTGGCCCAGTGCCATCAGCTCCGGCCTTTCCCGGGGTGGGTGCTCTCTCACTGCCCCCCTCCCCTGCCTCAGCCAGCAGAACCTCCCCAGTTCCTGCGCTCAGCTCAGGTGAGGGAGACCCCCAGCAAGCTCCGACTCCTGAGGCTTCCGCCGTGCTCTGCGCCCGCGGGGTTTTTCGACGCTCTGCATTGGTTGTCCCCACCTCCACCAGTACTGGGTCTTCTGCAGGGTGGGATGGAGAAAAGCTGTGCTGTCTCCTGACTCAAAGCCTCTCCTGTTCATAAGGACGATGGATCGAGAAGTCACATGAGCCAGATGCACACACTCGTGTTCTCGTGAGCCTTTCTGTTGGACCGCACCAGGCAGCGGTCATAAAGACACTCACAAAGGGGGCTTCCAGAACTGCTTCCAGACGTGGCAAAAAGCAAGCGTGTTTGATGCAAGGGAGACAATCTGAGAGGCATTCAGGCAATGTGTCCCTTACTGTAATGTTTTACTTCTTAATTTAGTTTTTATTTTTTGGTCCTGGGAATCTGAGCTCAGGACCTCATGCTTGCCAGGCAGGCGCTGCACCACTGAGCTGTATCTCCAGTCACTGTAATGCATTTTAAAAAACAATAAACATTCACTGTGTTTCTTGATCACGCCTCATACTTACATTCACAGAGGCTCCAGCCCCTTGGGGCTCCTCATGGGTGCTTGGACAACAGTCCTTGAATGTGTAAAATAATAAATGTGAGTGCCATGGAAGACTTACTGAGTGACACGGTCAGACCTCTGCTTTGGAAGACAGATCCAGCGGCGATGTGTGGGATGACAGAAGAGCAGGACGCTGGGATCAGAAGCAGGGCGCTCGGGCGAGGAGGGGGCACTGAGGATGGCCAGCATGACCCAGTGCAGAAGACTGATGACTGAGAAGAAGGGAGGATGTTGCTGATGATTCTGAGAACAGCTCACATGCTCTTTTGTGATTGAAAGAAGAGAACCTGGGATAATTCAGGTGACTTTGAAGAGGGGACTGCAGGCAGGAAGGAAGGTGACAAGGTAGCAAAATATCCAGAAATAGAGAGATGGATGGGGAAGAGAGGGTCCCGGCGGGCCAAGGTCCGCAGGAGGACTCAGGAAAGGGTGCCCCGTGCCGGGCGGCCACTGAGTGCTCTGGGAAGACGCTGGCCTCGCTCTCTGCATTCACTCATCGCAAGACAACGGCCTTTGGGACCTGAAGGTCCCGTGGCTGGAGCATGACTCCTCCAGGCAGCTTCTCCTAACCCGCCCTCCATTTCCCATCACACAAGTCAAAAATTGTTACTCGGAAATTATCCCTCAGCTACCTGACAGCCTTGGGAACAGCCCTTTATTTCACAGAATCTTACAAGGATGTGTTTTGGTTGTGCCAAAAATAAGAAAGAAAAGAGGAAACACGTGGTCATCTGGGCATATTTTTATGCTGTAATGAAACCAGTATTATTTGAACAATTACAAGTGTCCAAGAAATTGGTCTAATCTCTTCTGAATTATGCCACAGAAAAAGAATATCAGAGTCATAATGCTTTTGTTTAGACACCATAGATGCACTAGATCTAGCCTCCTTGAGAAACTGGTCCTCCGATACTCAGGCTGTACTGTGGCAAGATGAGTGCCCGCTACGACGACAGAAAACCCTAAACAGCAGTGGCTGAAACAAGCACAGATCCAGTTTGTTATGGGAAGAAGTGCGGATGTGGCAGCCCAAGCTTGGCCTGTGACTCACCTTCGGGAGGACACGGTCCTGCAGTCCTATGGTCACACCTGCCCTCCACACCCGTCCTTGCTTAAGTCGCTTTGTTTTCTAAAAAGGACGCTGGAGCTGGGCAGGAATGCGAAAAGCAGAAGGAAAGACCCAAGGCTCTCCTGAGCTGTGCGTTCCTCCTGTAAGGACACTTCTCAGAAACCCCCTTGATATTCCAACAGTCAGTGCTCTGTCCCTGGGCCAGCCCTTAGTCACACGGGTACTCATACTCAGAGTGCAGAGAGGTTGGGAAACGTGATTTGTTTCCAAGGCTGGGAACGCAGGTGTCCCAGTATACGGAGTTTCTCTGCTGAGGAAAAAGAGTGGCTCATGACAAGTGGCCATCTGCTCCAAGTGCCAGGTCTCCCTGTTCAAAGCGTGGTGCTCACCTACCCGAGTCCTAAATACATGAAAGCAAACAGGTGGAGATGCAATGCCCAGTACTACTGATATGTGGCATAAACGATGCTAACTAAATCTTATTTCCTTATGTCATTCTAGATTTTAATCCACTACAAATACCGGAAAATGTTGACACTACACATGTATCTTCTTGCATTAAAAAATGAAACACAATGTTTGATGAATGGAATTTTGCTTGCATAAGATCAGCATTAGGAAAACTTTTCTCTCAGAAAGTTTCTCCCTCAGTTATGTTTTTCTCCTCTAGCTGTATCTATGGAAAAAGACTGCTGTTGCCTCTGTGTCTATCAGGAAAAATATTCTCTGTCTGAGGAAAGGTCAGCTTTCTGCCAGGGAAGCAGAGCCTGGCTGTCCTGTGACCTGGACGCTCACTGTGGCTGCCCGCCCACCGCACAGTGGTCTCTGCTCAGCCTCGCTCCCCCTTGATCCTTATCGCATTCAGTACCACGGGTTCCAGCTTTGCCCATCTGCGAAAGTTTCCTCTCCCTGCCTTGGCACCATCCTTTTCTGCACGGTTTCCTTCTTTGACTGCTTCTTTCCTGTTTCCTTTACTGTCGCTTCTTTGCTAGCTGTTGCCCTTGACCCAATCTCTCTTTCATACCACATGGACGCTGCAGGCACTTTCAACCCATCCTTCAATAAAACCTCTGTGCGGCCCCTGAATCCCACATTTCTAACCTCTGCTGATAAGAAACAACTTTTCTTTAAACTTAGCTCTTCCACAGGTTTTCCAAATTTAATGAGTTCAAGATGAAATTCATCCCACTCTCCACCGACTCCAGCTATTCCTCCTTTTGTTCTCTTTCTGTCTCTGTCTGTCTGTCTCCAACATTTACTGAAAAGAGTGTGTGTGACATGGCAATGTAACCTCCCAAGCCCCTAGATGGAGCACTGGACCTCATAATGGCTCTTATCCTCCCATCACTCCACCTACATCCAATCCTGTGTCCCAACTCCATGGGTCTGTCCTCCAGCACGACTCCTTTCCCCTTGTTATTGCTATGACACCTTGAGGGGTCTCTCTGCCCTCAGTCAACCCACACACTGCTACCTCTTGGAAATTCTTCAGTTGGCTGCATTTTTCACCCAGAAAAAAACAAAACAAAACAAAACAGAGAATGTTACTTGAACTTTGAAAGCTCATATGACCTGGAATCAATCTCTTTGGCACCTTCCTTACCTTGGCCCTAATCCTTTCCCACACAACAAGCCTAGTGGCCCATCTCACTTCCTGCCTCCTGCTGCCCTGCAGCCACGGGACCCACACCATGGCCGCTTCCTGCTCCCTGATGGACTTGGACATGGCTGCCTGCTTCCAGGTGGTGAGGACGGGAGAGCTTGTTTGCATCGCCCCGCTGTGCCTAGCACAGTGTCTATGAGGTGATAAGCTGTCCACAGAGGTTTGCTGAATGAACACTCACTTAGAAAACCCTCCCTCCTGCTAGTACCATCTTCAGCTCAAGGTCACCCTCAGTGACTCCTTTCCTCTGCTGTCATTTCAGAGACGTCAGTGTCCTCACGCCTACTCCAGCCAGCCCAAGGCTTTTTTTTGGGCTATTCAACCCCCAGATTTTGCCTGCCAACCTCTTACCAAACCTACATACCCCTGGGGTTCACATTAGATCCCAGCCTCTGTATTTTGATTGAGACGAAAAGCACAGGAAAGCAACATGCATTGCTCAAGGTCACGAGACTGATCACTGGCAAAGCTGAGACACACTGGAGGTCTCCTGACTCCACATCCCCACTCTGTCACTCTTTGCTGCCCATCCTGCAGGCCCTCAGCCTCAGGTTGTGGTGAAGGACTGCTGCTGAGTCAGTGTCAGCATCAGCTTCAGCATCAGTAAGCATCTATAGCTTAACAAATGCCAGGTGCTCTAACTTGGGAGGCCTGACTCCTGGGGAGTTCACATCGTACCTGGACACCTCTGATTCTGGTCACAGCTCTTTTCATAGCTCCTGAACACAGGCATCAAAGAGACATCTTCTATGCTTGCATATTAAAGGGCTGCACATTTTCCCCAATGTGCTTACTTTATTTCTTTTCTTTTTTGGGTCTTGCTATGTAGTTCAGGCTGGCCTTGGACTCATTATGTATCCCAGGCTGGCCTCAAACTCATGGCAAACCTCCTGCCTCAGCCTCCTGTGTGCTGGGGATGCAGGTGTGTGCCCAGCAAGAGGGCATTTGTGATTCCCCAATTGGATAATATATGGAAAAGTACATTCAAAAGCAAAATGCTTCCTAAAAGAATTAGGTATTCTATTAATTTATGTACCACTCATTCCTTCAGGAAATATTATTAAGCACTCACTTTGTGCCAGGCTTTATGCTAGATACTGGGTATGCAAAGCAAAGTGAGATTTCTGGCCTTCTGGGGGTTTCTAACGATACTGTTCCTAATCCCAGGAGACCTGCGCCCCCTCCAGAAGCAAACAAAATCCAAGTAGATGCCCCACATTATGTTTTGTCATAGCCCTCTGTGCTCCCTTTTCTCCTAGAATTATGACAATTTCAGGTACACAGTGCATAATTAATTGCCGACTGCCTGCGTCAGTCAGTAGCATTTCAGTGCCTTCTCTTGGTTCTGATACTCAGCGCCTAGCCTGGCTGAAAAGACTGCCAAACACCTGAACGGATGGAAACAGAACGAATCAACTGGATGGTGGAAACACGGTACAATAGAGAGCGATGCAGCATCAGTCGCATCCTCTATTAGTCTTTCACAGCACTATGGGGACTTATAGGAGGAACACTAAAAGCCAGCCCTGACGGGGCTGATTTCCAGAAATCGCTTTCAAAATAAGCTACTTACACATGGATTTTATACCGTATGTAAAATGCACCTGCCTTAACCCCCCCCCCCGCCTTAAACCGCATTCCTCTCTGTGAAACATCAGAGTCGCATCAGCAGTAAAACATCATTAAAACTGGCTGGATGACTCAAAGGCGCGCGCACAGCCCCACCCGGTCATCTTGGGCTAAGGGGCAGGACCGACTGCCGCGTTGGCTCAAGACAGACAGCGCTGCACTTCCGCCCGCCTCGGCTCCCGTAGTTCTCGGGGGCGGGGGGGAGAGCCTCGGGCCACGTGACTCCCGCGATGTCGCGCACGCGCAGTGCCCCTTGGGGAAAAAGCTCCGAGGCGCTGACAGCTTCCGGTCCAGCTTCCCCACCTCCTGCGCGACTGACGCGCTCCGGCTCCGCGGTGCCGGGCTCGGCGCAGAGTGCCCGAGTAGGCGTCCACAACCATGGCCTGCTCAATTGTCCAGTTCTGCCACTTCCAGGACCTCCAGGCCGCCCGGGACTTCCTGTTCCCGCAGCTGCGCGAGGACGCCCCCAGCGGCGCCGCGCCGAAGGACCCGCGTAAGCGCCTGGCTCGCGGTCCCCGGCCTCGCGGGCGCGTCCCTGTCTCGATCCGCGCGGACGCCCACCCGGGCTGTTGGCATGGGCCCCTGGCGCCTTGCCGCACCCACCCGGCTCCTTCTCCTCCCCCTCCCCCTCCCCCTCGGCGGCACCCAGCTCCCATCTGCAGCCCGGGAGCGCGTTCTCTTCCCGTCCGAGCGGACGTCAGCCTCCTCCCCGGGATCCCTGCCCCGTCTCGTCCCCCCACTCCTTCCACGCCTTCCCTCATCCAGATGTAAGGCCCACCTGGCGCCTGGCCGGAGAGTGGCTGGGTGGTGAGTACACGTCACCCAAACAAGTGAAATAACCTGCTGAGAAGCGAGCGGGAGGCGGCAGTGGGACTCACATGACGGGTGTGGCCAAGAAAAGTTAATTTGGCTTTGCTGAGGTGAGGAGGCGTCCACCTGTTAGCATCATCAAGCCGTGCGAATAAGTCTTTCCTCACGCTTGTATGAGTTCCCAAGGCTGTGTCATTAGCTGCTTATAGTTCTTCAGTTTCCTACGTTTCTCCTCTTGAAAGGGTGTGTGTAGTACTATATGTCACTTTGTGCTCTACTGGAATGGTGAAGTGTAGCTCACAGAACAAGCTCCCCTTTCAGATATCAAAAGATACTAATAAAAAGTACTCTGCATCAGTCATCGGTGCAATAAAAGAACTAGAGGTAGTAGTTTCTGCCCCTAGGATCTCATGTTCATTGGGAGAGACGAACAGCAGCTACCAGAGTGACGACACCTAGGAAACCTGCCTTTGAAGTACAGGTGGAGGGATAAGGGAAAATAATGGCAGGTGAAAAGGAAGGAAACCTGACGTAGTATGATATTTAAAGAACTAAGACAAGCTCAACAGCTGGAGAGCAGGATGAGAGGAAGAGGGGGCGAGATGAAGCTGTAGCACTGAGGAGCTGGATCGTCTAGAAGCCCTGTGGGAGTTGTTGGCTGCCTCTGAAAGACATCAGACAGAGAAATGGAGTGGTCAGCTCCGTGCATACCGTGATCAGAATTTGTCAGATACCCGTAATGTGTTCTGGCAGTGATGTGGCTGAGATGACAGGAAGCAGGAACCTTGGGTGGAAGGCCGTCCGAGTCATCCAAGCAAGAAGTCACGTGAGCATGAAGTAAGCGTTGGCAGGATTTGAGAGCAAGGGCTATAGTCAACCTTAAGGAGATGGGATCTGCTCTGCAGGGTCTAACAGGGCTGGTGACAGGTACTGGCTGGTAAGAGGTGGGGAGTTCAGGATGCCTCTCCCTTGAGCAGGGGAGTGGAATGAAGGCATTTTAATCTTCTGCATCTTAAATGTTTATGGTGTGTTCAGGTAAGGAGGTCCAGCTGAACAGTAGATAGAGGTGAAAAACGTGGTAGTGGGCCCCGAGCCAGGGATATTGATTTGAGAGTTATTAGAAGTGTCATTTCAATCTCAGAGATCGTGTGCATTATGAAACAATCTCAGTTCCTAAATGTAACCTTTAACAGATGATTAAAAGCTTGGAGAAGACTGAGTGAGGCATAACAGAAGAAAGCAGGGGACAGTGTTGCCCCGGGAGTTGAGGAAGGAGAATTTTGGACGCAGTCAGCTGTTTTGCAAACACAGCAGAAGTCAGATAAGGGTAAAAAAGTGCTGGTTGGTTTTGGGAAGACGAAGATGACTGGCACCGCAGGACAGCTCGGGTGGAACAGTGGGGACAGAAAGCATCTTTTCTGTGAGGAAGCTGAGTTAAAAAATGAAGGCCACTGCCCCAAGGAGCTTGGCCGTGAAGGTGAACAGCAACAGGGCTAGAGACAAGGAAGAGAGAGGAGGAGTGCATCTTCTCTGTCCGCTACCCTCGCCTGGCCCTCGATGCCTGCCGCTTTCTCTCAGCCCTGGGCCTCAGCACCAGTCTTGTGACATCTTCTGGCCTCCGCTCTTGGCCACCTTTGTTTTCAGTGGTAGTCAGAGTAAGCTTCTAAGACAAGTTAGATTGCAGCCCTCCCCTCTCTGCAACCCTGTATGGCTTATCGTGGCGTGAAATCTAACATCCACGCGTAGCTTGTGAGGCCCCAAAAGGTCTGCCTCCTGCCACTTGTTGGACCTCATATTCCTGTGCCCTCATTTCTTCTTCTTCACTCTTTAAAGCAGAAGAGCTCGTCTGCGCCTGCAGCCTTCACCTCACGCTTGGCTGTGCCTCGGGTGCTCATGGCAGACCTTGCGTGCTGTTGTATCTTGTCTTTGGCCTCAGCATCACTCCTCAGGGCAGCCTTTCCTGATCACCAATCTAAGGCACTCAGTACGACCCCTTGCTTCCACTTGCTATCCCTAATCACACCGTCCCAGTTATTTTTACCACCGTCTACACTGTCTAATATGGTGTCAGTGAGTCACTCAGGGCTTTGGAGCCCTTGAAACGTGGCCGGTGCAGCTGAGGAGCTGAACATTTAGCTTAATGTGCATTCAAATGGTCAGATGTGGCTAATGACTGGAATGTAGGGTGGCACAGCTGTCAGTGCTAAAACTCAGGCTCCTACAGGTTGAATGCTTGTCTGAGGCCACACGGTAAAGAGCAGACCCAAGATACTAACCATTCCATCATCGGGGGTTGCAATCATGCTGCATTATCGATACTAATTTGTATTATGCTTATGGACCTAGTGACTGTGGTTTATCACTCTTTAAGTCAAACTCTTACACTTATATGTGTCGCTGCTGTTGTGCCTGCCCACATTCATGTAGAAAATAATAAATAGGAAGAAACTTAGCAAACCCCTGTGTAAAATGTATATTTTAACCGATATTTAAAATGGTATATTAATTTACAAATAAAAACAGGGAAAATAGTTGGTTTCAAAGTTTACTTGGAATTCTTAGAATGACTGGGCTTTGGATTTCTGTAGTCATCTCTGGCTTTTACCAAGCCAGTTTTGTAAAGAGCTCTTCATTAACAAAACCTGAACTTAAACTTTTGTTATAGCATAATTTTATAAAGTAAAAATGAACTCAGGGATTGGGGGCATAGTTCAGAGGTACAGTACATACTTAGCCTTAGCCTGCACAAAGTCCTGTGTTCAATCCCTACCACCCTTACCACTACCAAAAAAAAAAGCAGATCAGGGAGGACCTCAGGTAAACTGCTGCTGGTGGTGGTGGGTGGTTTTGCTTTTCTTCACCTACTAATGTTATGAATGGTTACTTTTTTGGGAAGCAAACTCTTGAGATAATTTTAGTTTTTTGTCTGATTCAGTTTTAATTTGTTAGTGCAGCTGGTGCCTAGAGAATATATGAAAACCAAAGAATTATACAAGCCGATCAGTGGACTTAGTATGCATTTATTTTTGTATAGACAACTGCTAAAGCTATTAGTGGTACCCAATACTTGAGCACCCAGAGTTTAATTCCACTGTCTCCCATTGAATTTGAGAATAACAGTGTCTTTACGTTACTTTATACCTTGTATGTTGAATTTTAAATGAGTGGTATGTAGCTTCAAAAGATCTTGATTGCTGCTTTTCCCAATATTCACATCAGTGTTAACTATTAATGGTTGTTTTTATAAATCAGGTAGTATTGCAGGTTTGAAATCTAGTCTCACAACTTTGGAATTGCAGGAATGAGTATTAGTACGAGTCCCTTGGAGTCTGTGCCTAGATCCCCAATCCCCCAAACGAGTGCATGGTGAAGGTCCAAAGGCATGAGACAAGTGGCATGGTCTTTAGGGCTTCAGGACTAAAATCCTCTGCAGAATCCGTAACTGCTAGCTGGTCAGTAACTGCTAGCCCGGCCGGCTGATCCTGGGCAGAATCTTGGGAGGGGCTCAAGGACCCCTGAGAGCATCAGAGGATGCTAATTAAAGAAAAGTATCCAGGAAGGCTCCAGGTGGCCTCTGCTGTGGCCTGTCTTGCCCCCTGAGGTGTCTCCTTGTTCTCACTTCAGCCACACCCGGCCATGCCACACCCCTGCATGTGTATTCTGCTTGAGGGGCTCCAAGTCCCCACTTAACTGATGGTGATTTAATTTCCAGTGAGACTGATTTCTAGGTCAGAGCCTTCTGAAACTGACATTTGAGTTGGACAGTGAATAAATACGTGTGCAGATGGAGTGAGAACATTTGATAATACCTTCAGTTTTTTAGTATTATATATCTCTTTAACTTACCTTATAGTAAAATAACTTCCTGTTGGTGTACTAACAATATAGAATAGCTTTTCTTCTTTTACCGAAAAGATAAAAGATAAGGCATATAGCAGATAATATTGGAGTTATGAACTGAGGTCATGTTTGTATGTGATCATGATGAAAATGCCCTTGTTGCTTGACTCTGTTCTTTCGCACTGATGTATGTTTCAGTTCTGTCAGTTGCGTGTCTAGTACTAGATGCGCCTCTACCAGGCTACCCGCCGACCAAAAATATTCTCATGCTTTCTTCCAATTGAGCTGTAGAATTATGTATTAAGATCTAAAACAAAGCCAAGGGCATGCTGCGTTTTTGATGAAAATTGTCTCAAGTTTATGTATGAAAGAATGTTTGACATTTAGCCTTTTTTTCTTCAAGACAGATATATTGAGGTATAATTGATGAATACAAATTGTGCATATTAATAGTGTACAGTGTGATGATTTGATTCAGGATTAGATTGTAGAGTCATTATTATAGTTAATGCATCCGTCACTTCATGTGCTTCTGAGTTCAACATTGTACAGTTCTGCACATAAGCTAGGGCAGCCAGCATTTGCCAGGATATTTTTATTTATGTATTTTGTGTCCTTTAGCATTGTTTTTGCTTTTCACATAAACTGTATATGTCTCTTTTAAGATATATGTGTGTAGATACATTATTAAATGTATTTTTCTCGTGTCCAAGTTCCACTCTCCAGTTTTTAAAATTTCTGCTGGATCTGTTTCTTGTCTTTGTTTCCTCTTTAGCGTAAGAGCCGTGTAAGGGTACCCTGCTGTTTGTAAGTGGCCCTTTGCTTGTTGTTGGTTTGTAAACCCCTTAGGTTTCTGCTGTTTGGGTGTTGTGCGCAGGTTTGGTTTCGGCTGATTGTTACTATGTGTAAATGGACTTTGGACCTAAGAAGATGCTCTTGTTTGCTGTCGCAGACATGACTGTTCTGTGCACAGCTCTGCAGCTCTGATCTCTGCTGTAGCTGCTCACCGTTTTGCTGTTTTAATTTGTTAATAGATGCTGTGTAATTGGGGATAAAACTGGCAGCAGCAGCAGCATCATGCTGGTTTCAAAAGACTGCTTCAGAGGCTGGGGATTTAGCTCAGTGGCAGAGCGCCTGCCTGGCAAGTGTGAGGTCATGAGTTTGAGCCCTGGGACCAAAAGGAAAAAAAAAAATTGCCTCAGTAGCGTACATGGCACTGAAGGTGATGCGCTGGGAAACTGGGGGATGAGATAGAGCGGCCCTGATCCTCCACTTCTCCCCAGTGTCCTTGAGGGAGTCACAGGCTCCCCTCGGGCCTCAAGGGGAAGCCGAGGGCTTAGGACAGCGTTTTGTGTGTAGTAAAGACCATGTGTTTATTTTTACTATTTTTTTTAACAAAGATGCTGATGTTGAAGGTGTGGAGGGGTTTTTTCCTCCTGAAATACAAAAGCGAATACACAAGTGTTCTAAGTTAATTCGTTTCTGTCACTGGGATTTTAACATGTTGTCTTATATGATGTATGGCGTAATTCAGTGTCATCTGAGCACCCACATTTGTGATGTATAATGTTCCAATTGCTCCAAAAACCTATGTGGGGTTGTGTCAGAGTCGATGTCTGTCTTTATTTTAGGAATGGTTACTGTGAAATAAATAATGATAAATATTCTGTGTATTTTTTCCTTTGCTGTGGATCCAAAATGTTCGCATTCTTAAAGAATGCTATTAAAATCATCAGCCTTTTTCTATGTGTACTTAAAGCAAAAACAAAACTGTAATAGTGAAATTAGGCTAGTGTAGGAAGAGTCAAGAAAGATGTAGACTTGGCTTCTCTAAAACATGCCGAAATTAGCTGTAGCTGGCAATTTTACATACCTTCAGTCGTGTTCTCCTTCATATTATTAGCCCGGTTACTCTCTTCCTGTTACATTGAATAGAAGGGTTATAAGAAACAATTAGAAAAGTTCTTTTTAAAAATACATAATGTAAAGTGCCTGCCTGGTAAGCACAAGGTCCCAAGTTCAATACCCCGTACCCCGGCAACAAACTCATAAAAATACATAGTATATTATTGCTGTTTACTCAGTGACTTCCTTTGAAAAACAAATAGAATAGAACATACAGAATTTCTTTTTGGAGTTTGTGTTTGTTTTTCTAGGTGGCCTAATGATAGGCTTGAGATTTCTTAGGTTTTCGGAAAACTATGTTTGTTTCTTGGTGCCGGGGATCGAACTCATGACCTCGAGTTTGCCAAACAGACACTTACGCCACTGAGCTAAACCCCCGGCCTCCATGTTTGTTTTCATGACCTTCTTAGAGCAGTCTTTCCTGGGACCAGGAGGATATGATATATTTTCTACTTCCAGGTACTTCTGGTCTCATTTCATGAACAGACAACAAGGATCTGCCACTTTATGATATCAAAGTTCATGTGTTGAAGAACAGCTGGCATGAAAATCCTAGAACTTCCATGAAAAATCGAGCCTGATTTAATCGCACTGGTTGGAAAGAACCAGTTTAAAATGCTTGTTAAAAATGAGGTTGCTTTTTGCCACCTTATTTTATTTTATTTTATTTTATTTTATTTTATTTTATTTTATTTTATTTTATTTTATTTTATTGGTACTGGGGATCAAACTTGTGACCTCACACTTGCCAAGTAGGCACTTACGTCGCTAAGCTAAATCCTGGGCCTAGCCAGCTTATTTTAAATTGCTACATATTTTACATGCTCAGAAATATGCTGATATGAACACTATTTTCCCACTGTTTCCGTAGAAATAAAAAAGCTTCCTAGTTGAGAAGCACAGAAAATCAAGAATGCACCTTTATTCTCTTTTGTTGTTTACTTTGTGCAGTGGTGTGAATTTACCTGAGCCAAGAAGAACCGGGGAAAGGTTGGCTGCACCTTCTGCGTGACTCACAAGCCACACGCTCTAGACGTCTTCCTTTTTATAGAAGCCGGTGCATTATTATATCTCTCTCTCTTGTCTCAGAACGGAAATGAATTTGCCTCTGTGCTAAGAAGATCTTTTATTAGACCGTGGAAATTAAATTAGGTTTTGCTTTTCCTGACATTTAATGGTTGCAGTTTCTCATTTAGGTTTTGATCTTGACATACTCATCCAAATACCGTCAGATTAATTGTCCACCTCTGGAATTCAATTTCCTTTCTCGCTTCAGGTTTTTGTTAAATGAAAACATGCGCTGAGTATATGGGGACAGACTGTTCAGGCGCAGATCAGAAGCTCAAGGCTTGGGAATTAAACAGCCGCAGAAAGCTGGCACTGTTTGTTATGTGGCCTTTGTTAGTAGAGTGGTTCATTCATTGGAAAATCTCCTAAAAGTGACATCTGTGGATTTTTTTTTTGATGATTGAAATAAAATGTATTTTCTTTAAGGTTTTAATTTATCAAGTAAGAGGCAACAGTTTCTTTAATACTAGCATAATCTAAGCTCTTCTGGGGAAAAGTTCTATACAGTGGGAGATTGTAGTAATATTTTGCATTTTGAAGTCACTGGTTTTATTGTTTGAGACAAAACACCTAGCTGTACATTCAAGGGTAAGAGGCAGATTTTACGGTTGTATGGCCAGTTATTCTAGATCTGGTCAAAGCAGTGCTGTGCAGTGATGGGTATTTACAAACGTTGTCTTGCTTTTCTTTTTCGTATCACAGAAGTTAATTGGATGTTAATTTATTAACTTTAGATTTTAACTAATTTTATGATTCAAGATGTGTTATGAAACAATAGTGAAGGATAATTTCAGGAAAATATTTTAATGTGGGAAACTTGAAAGATTCAAATTGAATATTCAGTGAAATTCCTGATTTTCTCTGGACTTTCCACAAAGAATGGTTAAAAATGTAAAAAATAAATTTTGAAGGAAATTCACCCCTTAAGAAAGGCTGGGAGTGAGGGAGACAATTAAAGATTTAAAACTAAGTAGGGAGTCTTACATACTTGAAGTGCTGTTTTTGTCAGTAGGTTTGTACAGCAACTGAAGTTTAAAAAAAAAAAATTCCAGTTAAAAAGTGAATATTTGAGCTACCCTGCTGACTGCTAGAATGCCATCCCGCAGTAACCCAGCCTGTAAGCAGGTGTTCTAAGCAGCCTCTGCACACCCATCACACTATGCAAGTCACAGGCCGAGTGGCACTCTCATCTTCCGTGTTGATTGCTCCAGTGGACGGTTGTTTGCTGTTTCGGCATAACTGGCTTTATTCACTGTCGGCAAAAGGAATGTTTGCACAGTGGAGTCCAGAGACGGTTTCACAGGGCTGTGGGGTTCCTTTATTCTTCAGAGGCATGGTGTTATTTGGGACCTCAGTGGTCTTTGTAATTATTTCCTAGCCCATGGAGAAATTAGAGTTTTGAAAGTTACACGTAATTGAACAAGCAAGTCGATTTTCATTGATGCAGGATTATTTTTAGTAAGGAAGAAAGTTTGTCTTGAGGTGTTGGAATGCATGTTGTGTGTATAGGTGGGTGTGTGCGTGGAATGTGAAGATCCTGTAATCCACGTCATGCCATCTACTCTGCACCAGATCTCCCAAGGATCTTTTCTTACATAATTGAATTCTGTTCCTTACACTGGAATTAGAACAAAATATTGACCAGGTGCTGTGGCACGTGCCTATAATTCCAGCATTTGGGGGGCTGAGGCAAGAGAATCACTGCAAAGTTTGAGACCAGCCTGGGCTATGCAGTGAGTTCAAAGCCAGCCTAAACTGCATAGTGAGAGGTGTTCTCAGACAAAAAGGAACAAAATATCATATTCTGCCTATTATTCCTTAATAAAAACTATAGCTAAGGAATTGATACTTTTTAATTATTTTGTGTCACAATTAAAAGGAGTGGAGCAGAAATATCTATATTAATAGTTTGGTAGAAAAGTTGTTTGAAAAATATGATTTTGTTCTTAAATATAAAGTCTGTATATAACAAAAGTTCAAAATAAAGTTTTATTTTTATTTCTATTGAAATACAAGGAGCTTAGAATGAGAAACTTATTCTTTATATTTAAAAATACTAATTCACATGCTGCTGGTTTAATGGAGCTGAACAATGAAGCATTTGGCTGAGAACATTATTTTCAAAACCTTCATTTATCAAATACTGTTTACAATGCTGATGAAGTACTAGTGTGTGTATGAGCGCTCACAGACGGAGCGTGGTGCCGCCCTCCTGGAGCTTCGCAGTTGTGTGGACGGGACGCACGCTCGCTCGTGTGAAATGAGATAATCACAAGCCAGCTCGCCATGCCACGTGCGCTCAGACAGTGTCAGCTCTGAGAGAAGCGCTTGAGTGCGGTGGTCTCCCGGGAGGGAAGGAGCGTGGGTGGCAGGACACTGAGTGAGGAGTTACCGTGAGCCTTGGAGAAGCCCTGGTGGAGACAGAGGCTGATGGAAGGAAGAGTGTGAAGGAGGGCGAGGGGCACACAGCTGCTGAGCGCCTGGCCTGCACCCTGGCCTCCACCGGCCTTCCTGCTGTGGGCGCTTTAATGAGGACAGCAGTTCCCTGAGCCGTTTTCTCAACTCCATCTTATGCGGAAGTTGAATCAGTAAGGAATTAAGCTGCCCAACGTCAGGTAGCTCTGTGGGGTACAGCCAGGAATCCAACCCAGGCAGCCCAGTGCCAGGACCCGGTTGTTCATCGCTCTAGGCCTACGCTCTCGCACCCTCCTATGTGCTGCTGTGCGTTTGGGATGCGCCTGGTGCAGAGGAGCATGCTCTAAGTGTGCAGGACACTTCGGATCTCCACGACGGCAGGACACATAACACAGACTGTCTTAATTGCACACTGTTCAGGGCTCAGGCTCAAATGTGTGCTGGACATACTGTTTGGTTACCTATAACCTTGATCGGTGATCAGTTCAGAAACACCACTGATGGTGTCGATAGAACCCCACCCTTTCTAGACAGGTTATAGGTGGAAAATGGCCCAAATAAAATCCTCTGCATGAATGATGTTTATTAGATGTCCATGTGCTGTTGCCTCAATATAAACCATCTTTTTTCTCCTAAAGAATGTTCTTGGCCTGCTTGCATATGTTGATGACATGAAAAATAACTTCAGTAAAATGCTGGGATTTGACCTTTGTCACAGGTGTTATGAGAGGCGATAGCTGCTGAATGGCAGCAAAGTGGTTTCTCACAGCACCTAGGAGGCATAGAAATGGTGCATTGCACTGAGCGGAAGTAGCCACAGGGCAGAGTCTGGTTCATAAGATGCCATTTAGGGACAGGGTTAGCCTGGAATGCATGTATTTGTGGTGTTCCACATGGACTTGAAGTTCCAGAGCAGCCAAGACGCCTTCACCTTAGCTGAACCACACACTTTGTCACCTTCCTCCCGCCTGTTTCTAGCCTGACCTCTTTGGGAAAGAGGTCACAGACATGCACCTCACACCTCGCCTCTGACGGGGCCCTCAGGCTCCTTCTCTGGACCATTTGAATTGTGGCATAAAGAGGTACTGGGCCTCCACAGGGGTGGAAACCCAGGTACTGCTGTCTTCCACTTCACTGTGTGAGTCACTTGTGAATTGAGTCTCAGGTACTGTTTATATCAACACGGAGGAGAAATAAGACTTTTTTTTTTTTTTTTTGGTACCGGGGATTGAATTCATGACCTCACGCTTGCCAGGCAGGCACTTAAGCCACTGAGCTAAATCCCCGGCCCGAAATAAGACATTTTTATAGTTTAGTTCTGTGCAGCGCTGGTGAAGGTTACGCGCTGATGCTGAGCTCCTGAAGCCTGTTTGGTTTTATAACCCTGGTGCTCTGCGCAGTGGCCAGCGCAGGAGTGTGGTTTGCTGTGCTGGGGTGAATGATGAGCTGACCTTCTCGAAGCGCTGTAAAGGTAGCGTGGCCTTTTTTGATGTTGTTTTAATCCGTGCACACTTTTAAAAGTGAACCGTGGACATACATAATTTCTTGTACATGAGACCCTAGAGTCTGAAGCTGTAAGGAGATGGCCAGGTGGCCTGCCGTCAGCCCATAAGAGAACAGTTGTTTCTGGTGCAGCGGGAAAATGAGTAACGCTGCCTAATTGAGTTAGAATGCCAAAGAACAAATTGTAATTTTCCAAGTTAAAAAGAAATGGGGGAAATGGAGGGCCAGGGCAAGTCTCAGGATCCAGAGAATGCTACCACTTTAAAAGGGCTCATTTCTCTGACCTTCGGCAGAAGTCTCTCCGTGGCCTGACCTCACCTCCTGAGCTGTAGCAGGAGTAAGCACAGCACAGTTCCTGGGAGCCTGGGACTCAGGGAGGCCTGACTTCAAGTCCTGCAGCCCCGGCGCGGCCTTAGTGAAGCTACTTAAACTCTTAAGTGCTCCCGGGCTTCCCGTTACAAAAGTGAGGATGACCCACTGTCTCATGACGTCCCCGTGGGTCCAAGGCCTGAGGTCCTCAGTGCGTGGGAATAGTCAGCACACGTTCATCGCTTGCGAGTTGGTTTTTCTGCTTCTGTCTTTTTCATGGTGACCTTTTTCCCAAGTACACTTGAAAGGCTGCCTGCTAATTTTTATTAGTACGTGTTTGCTATGCAAGATTACATTCTTCATGGGGAGGTAGTACATAGTGTTTCTTTCTTTCTTTTTTTACTTCCCTTTCCTCTTTCTTCCCTCATTCCCCTCTCTAGATCCCCTCCCCACTCGGAAAATATCTGTCTCCCTCCTTCCTGTTATTTGCCATTTCTTTTGCTCTTTATTTATTCTCAAGTTTCTCACATAAAAGAAACCATGTAATATTTAAGCTTGCGTGTTTATTTCACTTAACCTTATGATCTCAAGGTGCATCCATTTTCCTATAGATCACTCAAGTTTATCCTTCTTTCTAACAGAGTAATACTCCATTGTGTTGTTGGACACATAGGCCACTTCTGAGATTTAGCTGCTGTGAGTTGTGCTGCTGTAAACATGGGTATGCGTGTGTTACTCTAACATATGTCTTTAACTCTGCTAGGAAGATACCTAGAGGGGGAATAGCTGGGTGAAGCAGACTGACAGCTGGTGGGCAGTTTGTAACCCAGCTGAACTGAACCAGTGTGGTGCTGGGTATGGATGGCCCACCTGGGGGCTGTTGCCAACACCAGAGAGAGAACTGGAGGGGAAGATGGTGCTGTTGATTCCCTGGAGAAGTGGTCACGCTGGCTTTCCTGATAGGAATTCAGTTGTTATCATCAGAGGAGCTCGGGTTCTCGCTGTCACTAAGGACGGCTGTGGTTCTTTTCGGGAGAGCTCTGGTCCCTTGAGCATCTCTTTGGTCCCAGTGCAGATCCCTCACCCCGCTGGCACAGATCCTTCACCCTGCTGGTGCAGACTTTGTAGCTTCTACCACTGACCTTTGGGCCTTCCCAGTGCAGACTTGCATGAGACGTTGTGGGCTCTAGGCCTCCAGCTGGACCCATGGAGGACATTGCCATGGGATGCAGACCCTCAGCTGGATTCATGGGGTCTCTACAGTGTGGACAGATTTCCTGCAGTCTTTTGCATTTGCCTCTTTGGGTGAATGTTGCAAAATAATTCTATAAATTGTGTGACCCGTATTAAATACTTTCCCTTTTAAACCCTGACTACAACATTGGATCAAAAAGAATTTCCAGGTTTTAGTTTTTTGTACTGGTTTACATTCCCACCAACAATATAGAAGGGTTCCTTTTTCCCTGCAGCCTCATCAGCTTTTGTTATTATTTGATTTCTTGATGATAGCCATTCTTTTTGGGATAAGATAGAATCTCAGTGATGTTTTAATTTGCATTTCTCTAATGGCTAGAGATACTAAACATTTTACATGTGTACAGTATTGTATCTATACTTTTTCTGAAAGTTGTTTATTCATTTCACTTGCCCATTTTTTGATTGCATCTTTTATTTTGGGAGTCTGTTTTAAGTCTTTATATATTCTAGATACTAGTCTTCGGTCAGAAGAGTAACTGGCAAAATTCCCATTTTGTGAGTGTGTCTTCACTCTGTTGATCATGTGTTGTGTAGCTTTTTAATTTCACATAATCTTATTTGTTGATTCTTGATGTTACAGGTTGCTGTTTAGAAAGGCCTTGCCTATCCCTATGTCTTCAGGAGTTTAACTTATGTTCCAGCAGCCTGTTTCTGTATTAGTACTTAGCCAATCAGTTTTGATTTTACTTAGTGTGTGGTGAGAGACGTGGGTTTAGCTTCAGTCTTCTGTATATGGATGGCCAGTTTTCCCAGCACCATTTGCTGAAGAGGCTTTTCCTCCAGGATGTGTTTTAGGCTCCTTTGTGAAAGATCAGATAGCTGAGTGTTTCTTTATTCTGTTCCATTGATCCACGTGTGTCTTTTTGTGCCAGTACCAAAGGTAGCTTTGTAATGTAGCTTGAAATCTGTGATAGTGATGTCTCCTGCTTTGCTCTTGTTGCACAGGATTGCTTTTGCTATTCTAGGTCTCCTCTGGTTCCATGTAAAGATTCTAGGATTTTTTTGGTGGGGGCGGTTGGAGGATACTTGTCTGAAGAATGCTATTGATGCTTTGGGAATCTAGCTACTTTTTGAAGACTCAGGGATGACTCCACTGTGCATATACATATATATATATATATATATGCATGTGTATTTTGTAATCTAACCCTTTCTTGTCTGTGTTCTTGTAGTACTCTTATCACAGAATTCACTGTATATTACAATTACACGTTTATCTATTACACAAGATCATAGATTCTTTAAGGGCAAGGAATATGTTTGTGCTTTTTTTAGCTTCTACTACAAAGTGTACCACATGGTATTTAACAGAGCATTTGTTAAATTGTTAATTAACTTGACTATGGAGGTTTTCTGTAAGTTGTGAAGTTTTAATCAAATAGGAGTCTACTCTAGGACTTAATATGTATACCTAGCAATGTGCTTAGCATATTAGGAAGTAACTTTTAGGCATTTAAGTGCTACAGTTTAGACTATTACTACAAGCTAACTGAGTGGCAATTCTAAGTATTAGACTGCACAAAATTTTTTATTGCTGTAATTGATTTCAGCCACTTTTAAAATCAGTATGTAAGTGAAAGTTCTGTTTGTTGCTATTCCACTGTAAGCCATTAAGATCGGTTACATCTTTTAAATTTATTTTCCCTCAGAATTTTAAAGCTGATTGCTTAAATACATTTTATTTCTGTTTTTAACCATTACATTTTAATGGTTGAATCTTGATGGCTGGCATTAAGAATGCACATGTTTTATTAGTGCATAGATTTGGAAATTCAGTAGGTCAAATATTTCTGATTGTTACTCTGTTTAGCAAAACCCTACTGTAATAACAATTTGCCATCATTTTCTTCCTTCATATCAGCATTATACGGGGATTGGTTCTGTTATGTTCAAAAGAAAGAGCCTGTGAAATATTTTAAGCCCTCTATTCATGTGAGTCCTTTTCCTCTCTCTTTAAAATAGGTAAATCAGCAAGCTGGGAAGATGAGGGCTGGGGAGCGTGGGAAGAGGCAGAGCTCCCGGAACTGGTAAGTCTGTGCAGGAGTGCGCCGTGCTGTGTGGTAGTGACACTTCCCTGTGTAACAGTGACGGCATGGGCTGCCACTTCAGAGTCTGTGTCAGGAGCGCTTTTATACTGGCTTTGTAGTGCCTCACTAGATCCCGTTCTCAGGGACTCAGTGACTGTGTGCCACGTGGGTGTCTTGGTCCATGCTGTAGCAAGATACTGGAGACTAAGTTTACAGTGAGCAGAAAGGTTCTGGAGGCGGAGAGGTCCAAGACTGAGAGGGCGTCTGGTGAGGCCCTTCTAGCTGTGTCGTCCCAATGCAAGATGGAGACAGGGCACAAGCATGCACCAGCCTCCCCCTTGCACAGACCCATCCTGCGATGACATCCCCACTCTGGGGGTGGAGATTCTAGAATTAACCCATTTACATAGCTTCGTGGCCTGGGGACCTCTACTTAGGCCTCATCTCCCCAGAGTTTCATTGGCGATTAAGTTTCTAACACATGCTTTGGGAGACATTTGAATTGGGATCGATGGAAGACAGGTGTTTGGGGATTTTTTTGTCCTTCTCATAAGTTACTGTTAGATCGTCACTTATCCACTCAACAAACATTTGGTGCACCCACTATACTGTAGACATTTTACTAGATGCTGGAAACATAGCAGTGAAGAAGGCAGACAGCATCTTTTGTCTGTGTTAATGTCTTTTACCTGTGAGTAATAGAACTCTAATATAAGGGATCTTAAACAGCATAAAGCTTTATTAGCTCAGATAGGGAGTCACTTGATTGTGATCAGGTTCTTCTGTCTGTTTGGATGTCTTATTTCTCACATAGTGTGACAACATATTTCTTCATCCATGACCAGAGGGAGGAAGACACTGGGCTTTTCCATGGCTCCTTGAAAGGAACAGTTGCCCTGGAAGCCTCTGGCAGACCTTGCCATCTATTTTCTTAGCCCACGTCGGGCCACAAGCAGGTTGCTAAGCTGGTGAAGGGAGTGGGTTTTCATTGCTCAGTCCTGTCATTCCCTGGTGGGGGAGGGGAAGAGGGCCTGCTTCTCTGGCTCAGAGGAACCAAAATCAGCATTTTCTTTCTTTTTTCTTTTTTTTTTTAGGTTGGTCTTATGATCTGATTCCATACTTAGGTTGGTCTTATGATCTGATTCCAAAAGCTTGCTCTCGATGGGGAGAGAATGCAAGGGAGAGTGAAGAGAATCAGCTGTGGTAATAGTTACACAGGGAACTCAAACCACTGTGTGACAGCAGTGATTGAGGGCCAGCTGTGGACTGGGCGGTGAGGAGGCTTCTCAGAGGAAGCGGCCCTAGATCTGGAGAAGCACAAGGGTCAGCGAGGTGGGCGCCGGCAGAGAGGGTGTGTTAAGCCAGGACAGCGGCTCACCCCAGAAGGAAGCCCCCACGCCTTAGTAGTTCCTCCCTGTTCTTCCCCATCCCTGCCCCGGCGGTCACTGGCCTCCCTTCTGTCTGTGGATTTGCCTTTCTGCATACACACACAAGTAGAATTAGGCAGTCTCTAAAAAAGACTGGCTTCTGCTTACTCATAAATTAGACTTTTTCATGGATTTCCTTATACTTTGTTTATGGTCTTGGATTCTGCATTGGTCGCTCTTCCATTTCTGACATACACAAATTAAAACAGGACAGGCTTATCTTAGCTCATGGTAACTGAGGACTCAGCGCATGGTCGGCTGGCTGGAAGGCAAGAACATCACAGTAGAAGAAGTGGGAGAAACCTCACACCACCCAGGAATCAGAGCAGGAAGTCCCAGAGAGAGAGAAGCCACTGGGGACAAGCAGGTCCCCTTTGAAGCCATGCCCGGTGGGTGACCTGCCTCATCCAGTCAAGCCCTGTTTAGCTGGTGAACTCGATGGTGGATTGATCTGCTTGATGAAGTTAGAACCCTGTGATCTAGTTACTTCCCCAGAGCCCATTGGCTCTGAGATTTTGGGGGATGTTTTAGGTCTAAACCATAACATTCTATCCCTAGCCCCCAAAATTTCATGTCTGTCATAATGCGAAACACATTTAGTCCGTCTCCACGTGTCTCCAGGACTGCTCAACAGTGCAAGTCCAAAGTCTCTTCTGACACTCCGGGCAGACTCTGAACTGTGAGCCCCTCTAAAATAAACCAAGAAGCAGGTTACATAGTCCTAGGGTACAGCTCTACCAGTACTACCAGACATTTTATGTACAGTAAAACGGCTGTTACTTGTACAACTTTTAGTGATTATGCTCAACTTGGGAACTTAACCAGCCAACTCAGTCACTGCAGACATCGAAGTAAATGTTGACAGATGCACAAACCCTCATGAGGGCAGCGAACGGAAAGGAATCTGCCCCCTCTTTTGGTGGAAAACACAGCAAACTGAAACCTGCTCTCCCTGGGAGAGAGCAGCTGGGCTGGGTTCACATTAAAGACAACGCCAGCCAGGGATGGCAGGAGCGGAGTGTGCTGAAGTCAGCCTGTGGTGGCTTCAAAGCCTTGCCTCTGTGAATATGACGACAGTGTTCTCCGACAGTGTTCTCCGTAGGCTGCTGCGGTCAGGGGGAGATGGCAAGGCTGAGGAAGAGCAGCCGCCACCTGCTGGGCGCTGACCAGAGGAGACCGCCCTGCTGCTGGAGAGTTCAGCAGAAAGCTGCCAGCGTTGTGGGGTACTTCTTATGTCTTCAGTTGGTTAGCTCTTTGAGCATCACTTCTCAAAGGCATCAGAAGGTGAAGGTTTTTCTCTCTAGAAAGACCTAGTCCCAGGGCTCTGGACCTGGCTTCTGAAGAAAGGAAACCTTGCCGTGAGCATTTCTGAGTGCGAGGTGACAGCTGTTACAGAGGCTCAGTGAAGGCAGCAGCTTCTGGACCCAGCAAAGCTGTAGTCCCTCTGGGTAGCAGTGTCAGCAGCAGTGGCACAGGAGTAAATCCGAGTCTTGAAAGATGATGAAGTGGGGACCTTGATGGAGGGAAGGAAACCGCTCCCAAAGGCAAAAGAGGAGGGAGGAGGCGTGCTGGCCCTGGGCCCGCGGGGCGCCCGCACCCCAGGAGCTGCGAGCATAACATCTAACATGGGCTGCAAAGCAGACTGGAGGCTTCACAGCCACATGTGTCCTGCGGCCTGGCTGCCACAGTGACCTCCATCTCTCAAGGACAAAACTCAGCCCCTGTGGCACGGCGCCACGGGGATCCCTCACTGCAGAAGGCCTGGTCTCGGTTACTGGGCAAAGCTCGGCCTTGCTGGGCCCACTTTGTGGTTGGGGAGCGGATCTGCTGGTTTCTGTGTGTTTCGGGAGGGCAATGTGAAAACAGCTTAGGACTGCGGAGACCCAGCAGCCACTCCCACATCCGGGGCTGCACCTCAGCCAGCGCTTAGCCCCTCCCCAGGCCACTGTGGGGAGCCCATTCCGAGTCAGTGTTGAGAGGCCTGAGGACAGACAGGCCCTGAGGACAGACAGGCCCCTGGCTGGCAGCCTTCTACACGTTGGTCAGACAGGAGGCTGACCTGTCATGGCGGGAGAGACCAGGCTCCTGCAGGCCTGGGAGCCACTTGGGCAGTCCCAGTCAGGGTGGCTTCCTGCCGCCTGCACTGCAAGCTGCTTTGGAAGCCGGTAGTTCTCTGGGAAGTGAGTGGCAGTACCCAGACTGGCTTTGTCTCAGCCACTTCTCTTCCAACACTGACCGCTGCTCTTCAGTGAGAGTCATCAAACCCTGCTTGTTCCTGCCAATTGCACTGAACAATGGAGGCCTTTCCCTGCGGGGGAGGGTTCCTGTAGGACATGGATTCTCGGGTAAAGCCGCACCCTTGACCTCATTTATTCTAAATTCTCTCCTTACATGTCTCCAAATAACTGTCCCATTGGGCTTAGGACTTCAGTATATGTAGGTGCCCAAAACACTATGGCGGGTCCATGCCGGGCAGACCTCTCCTTGGGCAGGTGAAAAGAAAAAGCTTACGGAGTCCTCTGTGCCCATCAACAATGCCATAGAGAGTGAAAAGGCCCACAGAACAGGCTTCTGGATGGACTGGGCTGGAAAGAGAGGCAGCCCACGTTCTCCTTTAAACTAACTGTTCTCTTGACGAGGTGGCGGGGACTGGGGAGACTGGGGAAGGAGCGATGCGCTGTGCCTTCGCTGAGCACTGCTCCTGGGCCATATGGTAATAACTCTGATGAGGTTTGTTGCCTTCCGTTTTATTTTGTTGTGATGTAGTTCCAGGAGCTTTTGCCTGGGGTTATAAATTCTGTTTGCCGCAGTAAGTCAGTGATGAGAGCTGACTGCTGCTCGGCCTCCTTTGCCGGGAACTGAGGCGCGCGGGCAGGACTCGCACACAGCTCACGCTCTTCTTCACTCCAGGCAGGCTCCCTGCTGTGAAGTGGGTTCCCTGGGCGATGAATGAGCGGTGGTCCAGGAGCAGAAATGCAGGGAGGTTTCTGGGCCACGATCAGTTACAGCGGGCAGCGTGCAAATTTTCCATTCAAAAGAGACTGAAATTGGCTCTGTTTTACCGGAAGTGCTGTAATACACCATTGTACCCAGTATGTCTCAGCGGGTCAGCAGAGGATGAAAGTGTCCTGGTCAGGTGAATGCCTGCTTATGGGCACAGGGCAGCCCCCAGGGCAAAGAATTGTCAGCCGCATATCAGGAGTGCTGAGGTCGGAAGCTTTTGGTGTGGCTCAGGCCTCTGCGCAGCCCTTGGAGTCCTTCTGCCTGTGTTTTGCCTCTCCGTAATTTCTTCAGCAAGACCTTGTGCCTTGTGCCACTTGAAGTTTGAAAAGGCCCGAAGGTCTTTTGTTTGAGAATTTTAGACTGCTCTGGAAAGCGGCCTAGCCAGTGCTTCCCATGCAGTATTCAAGCAAAAAGGGCTCGGTCTGGGTGCTAATAGCTCCCCATCTCTGCTGTTCTCTGTTTCGTGCAGTATAATAAAATGTCCTGCTCTCCCCCTCCCCCTGAAAGGAAAGGTGGAAGACATTGGGCATTCCCTGTTATTAGCAGACTGAGAGGAAAAAAATCCTAGTCATCGTTTACTTTTTTGTGTGTTTCAAGATTGCTGAAGCATTTATCTTTCTCCTTAAAAGCCTAGATGAGCATCTTATTTCCATGATGTAGGTGATATGCTACTGAGGATCGCAGTGGATGTGCTGCCTCTTCCCCCTGCACGTTGGCTTTCACTGCAGGGTATAAATATCTCTCCAAGTTAGCAAAGTGACAGGAGCAACGTGTGTTGTAAATGGTGAGCTTCGCGTTCTGACGTTGAAAGCTTTGCACATCTGCTCCAGCTGCTTCTGTGACTGATCACTCCAAGAGCTGATACCCCAAAAAATTTGCTGCTCTGTTTACCAGTGAGCCTCACCAGCTTGTGGGAGCCAGCTGCAGTTGGAAGCTTGGTACACTACTGCAGTTTCAGCACCTCTTGTACATGGTAAACGAATAAGCACTTGACAGGTGTGTGGGCTAAGTGTGTGGTATAACCCTAGTTGTTCAGTTCCTTTCATAACTGCAGTGGTGGCTTCTGTGCTTGTGCAGATTAAGAAACTCTGTCACTGGTCTTCTTTCAAAGGAAGAGCCGTGAAGCGTAGGCTAGGCTGCACCTCCGGGTCGTCCTCCCTCTTCCTTCCCCCAGCAGGGATTGTTTTACACCCGTGGATGTGGATGCATCACTCCTAACTTGAGTGACTAGGTGCCGGCTGCTGTGGAAGTCTAGTGCAGTCCCTGGTGCAGCCCCTTCAGTGGTGAGGTGGGGTTTTTCTTTTTCTTTTTTAAAAATTTTATTTAAGGAGAAAAACAACAACAACAGAAAAAAGGGTAGCAACAATATAGAATTCCAAAGGAAAAAAAGAAAAGAACAAACAAACACTAAGAAATCACTAGTCGATAAATTACATACTGTCATCTTGGAAATAGTTGTTCAAGTTACAAAATTAAAGCATACAAAGTACACATTCAAACAGTGAGACTGTTAACAGTCCTGCTCAACGATCTAGCAAAAACAGTAATATGGTCATCTATCTTACACACTTAAACATACATGCAGTTATATCCTTTAGACCACTTTCTTTTCCTCTCTTTTTTTGCAATAGCAATTACACATTTTGGTTTTATTGCTTCTGTGGTTCTTATTTTTTACACTAGAGACACAATGTGATATTTATAAATAGGATTCTTATTTATTTCACTAATGAGGATTCTTTTTCGTTTTTAAGTGTCATGCCTCGCTTGGAAAGTTAAGCACTCTGTCAGTTGACGGTGTTATTTTAGGATCACTAGCTTCAAGGGAACACTCTTAGTAACCATGGGCTCCATTGTTGTGGGAGGTTTTCCAGAAACCTAATTGGTAAGCAGATGTCCTTATGGTGTGAAAAACACAGAAGAATGTGCCCCCAGCTGGCCCACCCCCAGAGGTGGTGGCTACTGTGTGCTGATTTTTTTTTAATCAAACACAGTACCTCAGTAATACTTCTGTGTGGTTTCCCCTGCTCTGGGGCTGCTGCCCGAATGTCCAAACCTTGGCATAATCTTAATCGGGCCTCTGGCCCTCATGGAGGCGGGGTGCCCTGAGGCGGGCTGCCTCTGGGAGGAGCCTGGGGTGCTGGGATGGGTAAGGAGAGACTCCTGCAGCAGAAACTGGCTCCAGGAAGAAATTCAACCATAGCCAACTTTTACCCTTAGGGGATCATTTCCTCCCTGATTTTTCTGTATAAAATAACATTTAAAAATCACCAAGCTAGAGGCTGAATCCTTAAAAAGTGGAATTTGAATAAAATGAGATTTTGCTAATATTACTGTTATCTTCCTGTCTTCTGGGAAAGGGTAGCCTTTCCCAAAAGCCTCCTGAGCTCACCTTGTTTGAAAAAAAAGGTCCTCAGTCTGTTCATTTGCCAGTGTTTACTCTAAAGGGAGAAGGGTTGCATGGGTTTCCAGAGAGTTCAGGCTGCTTACTTGGAGCTGCTCTCACAGCTGTCCTATGAGCCGTAGTTTATTTGTCCTTTCCATGTTTCTCTGATGGCATCCCAGCAGGAATATTTTGTCTTTCCTGGGATTGCTGTAGGAACATTTCTGACTGGGACAACTTTCTGTTTTTAAAATTTCTTTAATTTTGTCAGTCCTAGTAATGCATGCTTATGGAAAGTTTTTAAAGAACATAAAATTGTAATTTTTTAAAAATGAAAGCGGTCTTATAATTCTTCCCTCACTTTCCAGTTGAATAATTCCATCTGTAAAATACTAGGTGGGGCTGAGCAGGGCAAGGATCTTCATGACATAAAACTTAGGCCCTGCAAGAGAACAAGCCAGTGATCATACTGCTTCCCAGCAGGAAATTCTTACTTGGAAAAAACAAGCCACCGCAAAGTACATTGGGAAAAACTATTTACAATTGTTATGAAAAGGACCAATTTTCCTTCTGTGTAAGGAGAGTATACAATAATTAGGCAAAGAGCAGCAACCCAGTGGGAAATCTACAAAGGAAAGCAGCAACTTGTTCATAAGAAATTCACATAATTGTTATGCAAATGAGAAATTTTGTTAAGCATATGAGAAAAAGCATGTCCTCATTCATAACAGAAATGCAGTTTAAAAGCATACCAAGGTATCACTTTTTTAAAAAAAAAAAACCACTACAAAGAGCAAGTGAGCAAAATGGAGAGAGAGCGGGCACTTTTTATTTATTGGATTGACAAAAATCAAGAGTTAAAACCTCTTTCACAGTGGGTTATTACTCTGCCACAAAGAAGGATCCTCTGGAGTCCATCACAAGACCCTGGGTGCACCTTGAGCCGTAATGTTAGGTGAAATAAAGCAGGAATTCAGGTTCGGTATCATGCGGTAGGGGAAGCAGGAGGGGAAGAGCATGAGAGAAAGTTGAGATGTGCCAACTCTTCACCAGGAATGTGATCATTATGTCCTCAACCATGAACTAACAAAAGCTAAAAACTGGAAAACAGGAGTTAAAACATCTTTGGAAACATCTTTTAAAGCAAGCACTTTCCAGACTTACGTCTTATGCACAGATGTGCAGAGTTCAGTTTGAGAACATCCAGCAGCTTATTAATGCACGTTCGCCTTGACCCAGCTGTCCCACTCCCAGGGACTCTCGTTGCTCAGCTGTCCCCAAGGAGATGCACGGCCAGGCGCCTGAAGTTACTACTGCAGTGTGACTTAGAACAGCAGAAGTGACAAACAGCACAAATGCCCATCAGTAGGGAGCAGTTAACCTTGAAGGATCTGAACAGTGTGGCCACTAAAAATGTAAATCAGCCAGGTGTGGAGTGGAGTCAAGGTATGTGCTAGGGGAGAGAGCAAGGGGAGCATGCGTGTACCATGGCGCTTCCTGGGAGTGGAAGGATGAGGGTTTGCTCTGCGCGCGCAGCGCACTCCCGGGGGCACACGCAGGGCGAGGAGCTCGTGACTGGTGTGTGGGAACGTGGGCTTTCCAGTGAAGACCTGCTTCTGCCGTTCAGACTGTAACCGCGGGACTGACCCGTGCGGTAAATACACAATTAGACACCAGCATTCTGCTGGTCAGATAAAAGCCAGAAGCGTCACAGACTCTTAGAGATTCTACAGCCCAGCAGTCATCAGGTGATGTTTTCCTCTCACCCAGCTGACGATTCTCCAGTTAGCGCTCTGCAGAGACCCGTTTACCAGCTCACTCTACCTAACCGTTCCTGGAGTGACCCTGGGTGGTACTCTTCTAGTGCCATGCTTATTTATATTTAAATTTCATGTTCAAAACTGTATTCATATTCAGAACTGAGATTTGTCGTATTTTATTTGTTAGTCATCTTCGACATGTTTTGATAAGAAATATAACTCTGTTAAAGAACCCCTGCCAGGGAGTTAGCTCAGTGGCACAGCACTTGCCTGGCAAACGTGAGGTCCTGAGTTCAATTCCTTGTAGCCGCCCCCCCCAAAAAAAAGAATTGAGAACCCCCAGAAACCAGCCAGCCAACAACAAGGAAAAAAGATGGAGGACCTTTGCATTTCCCTTTCTTTGCCCTGGCCCTCAGGGCAGCTGAGTGAGTCAGACCTTCTGTGTACTTGCATTTGTAGTGATTGCACTTTACTGCAGGAAGAAGAAGGAAGTGCTTGCGAGACCCAGAAAACTTCCTGGCTTCAGGGCTGCGTTCTGTCCTTGTCTCCAAACAGTGACCTTATGGTCATAGCGCGGGAGCAGAAGGCTGTGTTTCTAGTGCGTGAGTAATGGTTATTTTGGGGGGGACCTTTATTTTCATGCATAGACCAGAACAGAAAAGTGATTGGCTGGAGAGAGAAAGTGTCTTTCTACTGTACGTATCACACAGTGGCAACTGTGGACTCTAACACTGGGGAGCAGAACAGACCCCTTTGGTGAGCGGAGTGATTTTACAAAGCCTACAGGCTGCAGGCTTTTATTTGGGACAGAAGTTCTCAGCTCAGAAAGTTTTTGTCGAAGGTTAAATTTGGAGACACTTGGGGACATGTGGAGTATGAGAAGCTCATTGGTCAAGAGAGGGCTATGCATAAAACAACTAGGGAGCAGGGCGTGGTGGTGTACTCCTGTAATCCCAGCACTCAGGAGCCAGAAGGATCATTGCAAGTTCAAGACCAGCCTGGGCTAAAAGCGAGCCCAGTGCCAGCCTGAACTGCACAGTGAGACCCTGTCTCAGATAAATAAATAACAACTAGGGAACAGTCTTACAAAGCAAATCTATGCTTGGTAAAATAAATGCAATAGAACATTTTTCTCTGTTCTCTGAAGATACAAGTAATCTTATAAATAAAATAGGGTGATGCATAGGAATTGAAAACCTTACTCTGCAAGCACTGTGAAAACTTTGTATGAGTTTAAGTGAAAAAACAAGAGACCAAAGCCTAGAAGACCAAGTGATATTATAAAACCTCTAAAAATTTAAAACTGCCTTGTCTTTATTTATAAACTATAAAAAATCCAAGTGACGTATCATTCTCATCATTCTAAAGAGAAAAGCAAAATGTATAAGTGACTTGTCCCTGTGTACTCTTAGGAGTATTGTATGCAGTGTCTTAATTATTTTTTCAGCAAAGTGGAAACACAGTGATAAAGGAAAGGAAGAAATGCAGTTTGCCGTTGCTTGGAATGGCTCCTTAAGTGTTGAAGAAGGGTAGGTACCAGTAATCTGTTTGCGTTGAATACGTGCGTGAAACTGACCTGTAACTGAATCTGTTTTTTCATTTGAAATTATTTAAATGCGTGTGCATCGCAACTAAAGGTTGTAAAGAATGATTTGGACAACAAATTCTCATTTTGCTTATATGATTTAAAGTCAAGCTTGAAGAAGACTAGAGGTCAGAAAAATCTCAGAAAACCATTTTTGTATCCTGTCTTTTCCTCTGTTCTCCATAGTTCAGTTTAGCAGTCAAGAGTGCTTGCTTTCTGGTCTTACTAGTTTTGGGCTTGTGCCCTACCAAGTGCTCCCCAATACTCCAGGAATGCGAGTTGGTAAGTAACGACCCGGGGAAACTTTCACAACCCAGCCCTCTAGCGCTGTCAGGATGGGGCTGCTGGCGTGGAACTGTGGGCTGAGAGGAGACGGGCTCCGCTGCAAAGGAAGGAGAAGGCCCCGCAGACTCGACCCAGATAAAAGACATGGAGCGGAAGTGCCCAGTGTGTGTGTGGCACATTAGAGAAAATGAGACATTTTGTGCTGTTACCAGAGAAGCAAAATTTTTCATTTTGTCAAAGCATTTTAAGCAAATTAAAATGTCTTGTCATAAGTGAACAGCAGACATGTCATTTTAAATCACACCAATGGGATTAGCACCCTTTGGTGATTTCCTGGGGGTGATTTCCTGGGTGGGACGGGAGTGCTGGTGACTTCTCCGGTTTGACGGCTTAAACAAAAGCTTGGCCATCAGGGCGGAGTCTCTGAGCTCCCGGCAGCATCTCAGGTCCATATGTCAAGGGGAAACCGCCGTGTCTTAGGTTGTGTCAGCGCTAACATGCACTTAGAAAAATGGGCCGGGGATTTAGCTCAGTGGCTTAAGTGCCTGCTTTGCAAGCGCAAGGTCGTGAGTTCGATCCCCGGTACCAAAAAAAAAAAAAAAAAGAAAGAAAAGAAAAAAAGAAAAATGGTTAAAAGCACAGTTCTACAAAATGTAAAGAAGAAACCAGCTAGATGAAGTACAGAAGCGCCTAAAATAATACTCCTGCTGGGGTGGGGCTCAGGGTCAGAGTGCTTGTCTGGTGTGTACTGGGGAAGATATAAATACGTATCCACATCCTGCAGAGGTACTGTCTACGTGTAATGTGACTGTCCCTTCCTCCTGCCCGCTGCCAGCTCCAATCTAAGCTGAAGGAAACTGACATTCTGTCTTCATCTTTTGAGACACAGGTTCTGATACAATCAGTTGTATAAGTTTTGCTTTCTTTCATGCTTTTTCAAGACAGACAGTAGAGTAAATACTATTTTTTATTAACTGGAAATGGGTATATCATGTCTTATGTGAATGAACTTCACAGTGCAGTGTCACAGTATTTTTACTTAAACATCAACCAGAACTGATCGCTTACCACCCTTTTACCACCAAACTATAGAGAACTAAAAGTAACTGCTAAGTTCACTGCTTAGGTGTAAGATTTTGATTTTGTTTTTGTTTTTGTGTTTTAGGGAATTCGTGACTAGTGCTCTGTGCATCCCACTAGCAAGCCAGAAGAGGTGAGGGCGAGTGCAGGCTGTGTCCATTGCACAAATGTGTGAGCTGGAAAGTCATGAGTTTTGTTTGTGACAGGAGTTCCACGGGCCGTCCAGACTGGACCTGCATCGTGGTGGGGTTTACATCAGGTTACGTTCGCTTCTACACCGAGGTGAGTGGGGTTTGCAGCGGTTAGGAGAGCGGTTGCCCGCACACCTCCTCCTGGGCTTAGCTTTCCCCACTTGGAAAGGTGTCCATGGTGCTGAGGAAGGGGCGGCCGGCACAGAGGGCCTCCTAGTGGGAGAGGCAGAGAAGAGAAGCCAGCTCCAAGAAGAGCGCTGGTCCCATGGGGGACACTGCCCGGTCCCACAGGGACACTGCCCAGCGCGGCGCTGTCACTGCATGGGGAGAAAGCAGCGGTGCCTTTGTGCTTCCCCCCAGAACGGCGTGCTTCTGCTCGCGCAGCTTCTCCACGAGGACACCGTGCTGCAGCTGAAGTGTAGGACCTACGCCATCCCCCGGCACCCCGGCGCAGCCGAGCAGGTAGTGCAGACTGCCGACCCGCGGGGTGTACCTTCCGCGCATGGTGTCCCCTCTGCAGGGCGCCCTGCCACTCTGCAGGGAGACTTTGACATTCCCCTTGGGCCCAGGGAGCTCCATGCAGATGCCAGCCTTGCTTTTACCTTTCTGTGAAATGCTGTGTTTGATCCTACAGTAAAATATTCCAGCCAGACATCAACAGGTTTCTTAGTTTTAGACTTTTAGCAATTTAAAGCAAAAATGTGATATTATGACTTACTTTTTATTTCGACTTAGGTTTAGCAGCAGCAGAAGTTAAGTTCTGATCTCGCCATTAGTAGTGCCAGTATAGCACTTTGCACTTAATAATTTAACTATCTCAGAAAGTGCTTTTGTGAGTGTGAAAATACTCCTGCTCACTGTGGAAGGCCCGCGCTTCCGCCCAGGTACCTGCAAGAGCTCCGCTGCACCCCAGCCTCACACAGCAGTCAAAGATACGCACCGCGCAGGGCTGCAGTGGCTGCCGCTTCTCGGAGTGCGGTGTTCACTGTCAGAGCTGGGTAGCGCGCCTCGCTTTTTCGGGCTCCCAGGGTTCCAAAGGGTTTAGAGCACATGGTTGCCTATACTGTGTGCGTGGGAGGCCGAAATTGCACGATAGCTGGCCTGGAGCTGTAGAGTAAGATATGTCTGTAGTAAGGGAAACTAGTTCAGTACCGCTCAACAGCTGTGAGTGAATCAGTAGCATAAAATACCTCATTGCTGATTTCATGGCCAGAATAAATTGGATGCAAGAGAAAGGGGAGCTCAGGACTAAGAGAAAGTTTCATGGAGAAGCTGAGATTTCACTCAAGCCTTGAATAATAGGCATAGAATTCAATTAGGTAGTGGGAAAGAGGGGAAGTATCAGGTGGTTGAGAGAGAATGAGAGAGTGTGTGTGCTACAGTGAGGAAACATGTCAGGAAATGGGGAGAAACCTATGAACAGACAGCGTGGCCAGGTTTCCTAGAGACTCGAGTGATTCACGAGAGGAGCACCCAAGGGTGTGGGAGCAGGAAGTGCCGAGACGGGAGAAGGCGTCCTCCGGGCCGCCAGCCGCCTGGGCTCCATAGCAGGCGGAGGCCCTGAGCAGGAGGGAGGAGCTGTGCAGGAGAGAGGACAGATGGAAAGCCACACTGAGGAAGTGGTCAGTGGGCCACTATTAGAGACGCATATTAGAAATGCAGGGCTCGAGGGCAGTGCTGACCGAGCTGGAAGAGGAGCTACAAGGCTGTTACACATGGCGTGGAGCACGCTGAGCTCAAGGCAGTATCAGGTGAGGAAGCAGAGCTGCTGCGTGGCGGAGAACTGGATCGGAACCAGTTGTCAGAGTCTCGGGAAGTGGGTTCTTCGGGTAAAGGGTGGGGGCAGCAGGGCTACAGGCTGAGGTCCTAGTAATGTTCCTCCTTAGCGGAGGGAAGGCAGATTGGTTGGAGGCAGTGAAGAAGGAATAGTTAAACCCGAGATGTAGATCTGTAAATTCAAGATAGCTCTCAAGGCACTTTCCGCTTTTTACAAAGCCTCTCTGGCCTGCTCATGTCTGTTGATGGAAAAATCACTTGATGCTTAAATACATGCTTGTTATTTGCTGTGCAAGCCAAGAAAATCACCTTAGACCCATGGACATGAAAGCCTGCATGGGCTCTGCGTGCCGTGGGAGCCCCGGCACCTGGTGCAGCTTTGGAGCACCTGTCTAGAGTGTCTCGCTGGCCCACTTCCCCCAGTCCAGGTCCAGTCCAGGCCACAGAAACCCATGTCCTCCTCCTCCATGTGAGTCAGAGTGCTGTCAGGGTGACTACAAGGCACTGCGGGGCAGGCTCCCAGGGGAGGTGCCATCCCCTCTGCACCAGAACCTCCTGTCCCTTGCATGGTGCCCGCAGGCCTGGGACCACTCCTGTCTGCGGGAGGTCGTCTGGCTGGGTGGTTAGGACCTTTTTGTCCTCAGGCTGCTCAGCCAGCAAGGGCCCTCTCCCTGCATGCAGGTGTGAGCTTGCTTGCCAGCTCCGCTGCCCGGGTCCAGCTCCTCATGGCCCAGGGTCTCTCTTCACATAGAAACAGCCAGCAGTCAGTAACGGAAGGGCAATGGCAGGAAACCTCCAGGGAACTGAAATTGGCCCCAAAGCGTGTAAGAAAGTATAGTGCCTTCATAATCTAAGAAGTGTAAGGAGCCTACAGTGAGATCATTTTCACCTGCCACATTGGCAAAAAGCTAAAGATCACAAAACTGGTGGTGGTGATAGGAGAAATAGGCACTAAGTATGGATTGGTAAGTACCTGAGTCTGTGTAATAGTAATACATACAGACAGGAAAACTCTGGCTTTCCAAGACCCTGCAGTCTCACCTGAAGGAATTTTGCTAAACTGCTAATGCAGTACCCTGCCAACTCAAAACGGTGGAAACAGGAGAACACTTATTGCAGTGATGTTTGTCACAGTGAAATGTACACATTCAGCCCATGCACCTTGTTGCCTGTGACTTGTCCCGTTGGGTTCCAAACCCTGAAAATTCATGGGACTGCCACGCTCAAGGTCCCTGCAGTCAGGGCCCACGGTGGGTGATGGCAGCAGCCACGGCAAGCCACTGGACAGAGCTGGGTGGAGGAGGGCAGCGGCCCTGTGGGAGGCGGGGCGACGTCAGAGCTGAGGCCTGGGCCAGCACGGGCTGGGTGGTGAAGCCTGGTAGCAGACCCGGGCGCGCTGCGGAGGACTGAGGTGTTGGCTCCTTTGTTGAAGGCAGAGGCTGTGAGGTGACAGCAGACTGCTGTGCCGGGTCGTGCAGAGGGTTTTACCCCAGATGCAGGTGGAAGTATCATAATGTTTTCAGGAACGTGGTTTCATCCACCAAGGCTAACAAAGCTGGTGCTGCCATGTGTTGACTGGGTTGTAGAGAGCAGTACAGAAGCAGTAGGCCAAGTGAATGTCCATTGAGAAGCATCGCTGAAGTAAAATTGGGTACAGAGCTGGGCACACTGGCATATACTTGTCCCTGCTCCTCAAGAGGCTGAGGCAGGAGGATTGCTTGAGCCCCAGAGTTCAAGGCCAGCCGGGGCAACATAGGGCAACCCAGTCGCAAGAAAAGGAAGGGGAAATAATGGTTTACTTATTTGCTTATGGAAGCAGGTTGGCATTATTGGGTAATAAAAATGTTACAGTGTGGTGTAGTCTCATGTCTGAGTGTCTGACTGCATTTGAGAATGTGCTTTGGGCGCATCTGGGACTTCAGGTGAGCTTCCTATAGCACTTGTATCTGTGCAGTGCTCGTATTTAGTTTTTATGATATTGAAAATGTTTTTTGTTTGCTTTCCTCTCTGGAGACCATTTTCTTACCATTTCCAAACGCTCATGCTTGAGAAGAACTTGAAGTCTTTGGCAGAGGCCTTCTGGAATTAACTTTCCACTTGTTTTTGTTGTTTCTCTGCCTGATACTGCTTTTGTGTTGGATGATCACAGTATTTTACTTTACGTTATTCATGACATCAGTTATTTAAAAAAATTTCTTACTTTCCAAATCTACTTAAGGAAAATTTATTATTTCCTCCTTATTTATTTCATAGAATGAAGAATTGAGTATCTTGTATCCAGCTGCCATTGTGACCATTGACGGATTTAGCCTTTTTCAGTCTCTTCGTGCCTGTAGGAACCAGGTAGCAAAAGGTACTTCTTAGCCAGAAATATTTCGCTCGTTACGATGCTGTCATATTGAATGTGACCTGGCTACAGGATGAAGCAGTCCTCTCCATGAACGGGGACCTCAGCTCTGGATCTAAGAGGAAGCATTGGCTGTGGACGCCAGACTGCTCTGCTGGGGGGCTGCTTGCTGAGGGCCAGGGCTGGGACACCGGTGCACTGCAGGTTGCGGTGGGGAGGGATGGGCCAGCCCGTGCTTCCCTTGCCGGCTCCGCAGGGCACCCTCGTAGGAGAGGGACTCGCAGTTGGGCAGAGGCCGGCAGTGGGTAGGGATTGGCCGCATTGCTCGGCTTCCTGCAGCTCTCAGGCTGCACACAATGGTCCTGTCCCTACACTGCTCCTTCCTCAGGGCATCGAGATGTCCTGTGTATGGGGCACTTCCCTCTGGCGAGGCAGAGCCCAGCATGGTGTCAGCACAGCCTGGTGCCGCTGACCTGGACCCCTTAGAAACCTAATGTATATCCCAGGCCCTGCACCATTAGGGCTGCAAACCACCCAGCTAACAAAGTGTCCTTACCCTCATGGTTTACATCGCGGTCCCATCTCAGCCTTGGAAGAGGATAGCATATTTCATCAAATTCAAGATACTGGGCTGGGGATGTAGCTCAGCAGCATAAGCGCCTGCCTTGCAAGTGTGTGGTCGTGAGTTTGATCCCTAGTACCAAAAAAAAAAAAAATTTGAGATACTACTGGCTGTCAGGTGCAGCGTCATTTTTGATACTAAAAAGAAAAAATAATGATGGTGGGAAACACCGTTGATGGTTTTTAAGCTCTATCTTAGAGATGTTAGAATAGGAGGAAGAGAAGGCAGATTCACAGGAAGTACCAGTAGTAGCGCTCATTTCCTCTTTCTGCCTGGGCCTGAGTAGTCACTCAGAGGTGAGACGGTTCCTGAGGTAAACACTTTTATTAGGGTAGGTTTACTGCTTCATAAACTTTTGTAAGTCCTGATCACCTGTGAGGTGCAAAGCAAAGGATTTCTCAAACTTACCATTTCTATTGAAGTAGGAAGTTTTTCTGTTTACAGCAGGCTGTGATTGATAAAATTCTGAAGTGTTGAATATGTGGTTCTTTTTACTAGGATGTGCGCTTTTTTTTACTAGGTCAGAGTGTTTTTGAATTTTATACCTGTATTTATAATCTTTTAAATCAAGTTTAACCGACCATAAACATTTATTTAATCACTGTTTATTTAAAGTAGTTACCATTTAAAGTTACAGTAATCATCATTTTAAAAAGTCATCATTAGTTTAAAATAGTCAGAATTAATACATGAGGCCCAGGGAGACTGGCAAGTTTCTGTAGGTAGTCATTCGTTAGCAAGCTAGAAATGGGTAATTCTGTTAGAACTGGCGTGGTTAGTGGCCACCTGTGTCTCACTGGTGGAGGCACCATGATCACTCGAGGACCACACGAGCATTTTGTCTCTTAGGAAACAAGAAATGAAGCCACTCTATGCTCTGAGTTCCTTCAGAAAGAATTTGGTGACTAAGCTGCAGATGGCCGTGATGTTTATTTCACAGTTTAGGGCAGTTCTCTTCCGGTCTCCGTCAGATCTGCAGGATCTGATTCAGAGGCCTGTGTTCTCCGTTATCAGCATGTTCTTGCCTTGCTTCCCAGGAGCAGCGGAAGTCAGCAGTGCTCTCTGTAATATAGGAACGGGCTCAAGTGAATGTCTGGCAGGGGTGTTGGCCAGGTTTCCCTTGCACTGCTCACTGCGGGCGGCTGGCGGCGTGCACGCGTGGTGCTGTTAACGTGCCGTCTGCTCCGGCCATGGTCCCAAGGCCAGACTGCGGCTGTTGCTCTGGTTTCTCATTTTTTACCAAGCAAAGCCCAGGTCACTATTTCCAGGATTCCCTTGACTTTCTCAAGCGGGAAAAACTGGTTGCGTGGCTTCAAGTCTAGTTTGAATTCACCTCAATTTTTAGTGCTCTTCTAGGATTTTTATAGTTATTTTTTTTTCTTTTCCCTGTCTTTTTGAGCTAGTGTCTCACTGTGCACTGGGCCTTGAACTCACTTTGTACCCCAGGCTGGCCTCATTCACAGCGTTCCTCCTGCCTCTGCCTCCCAAGTGCCATCATTACAGATGTGTGCCACCATGCCCGGCTGATAGTCTTCTGTAGTTACTGGATGGTCTAAAGTCTCTTGAAACAGCCTTTAAATGTTGGCATTTTGATGTCCACTGCCATGCTATGAACAGTATCACCATGGCTTGTTTCCTTAGATTGCTGCTTTGTTACTTGAAATTTTAGAGTAACATGTTACTGCATATTGGGTTACTTTTGCCGACCCTCATCTCACCATGGCGGTTATGGACTGTCTGACTTCTGTCTCTGGCAGCCGCAGCGTCAGGCAGTGAGAGCGTGCAGCCGCCACCCCTGGCATACAAGAAGTGGGGCCTGCAGGACACCGACACTATTGTGGACCACGCCAGCATCGGTGAGCCCCGCTGGTGCACTCTCGGTCTCCACCTCCCATGCTGGGCCGCGCCGGGTGAGGAGTGGACATTTGCCCTCTGTGGAAACGCATCTCCTGCAGTGAGATGCTGGAGTTGCCATCAGGCGCACGTCACAGAGTCTGTCTTTAAGAAATAATCGCAGTTTTATTAGATTACATTATGGCCTTGGCAGCAGTATTTAAGTTGCTCCTTATTTGACTTAACTTTTCTGCAGATGGTTTTTGTCCCTATAATGACTGTATAAATCAGAGTTTTCCAACTGTGACCCGTCAATCAACAGGATGTTGCTAAAACCAGATTTCTTCTTGCATTGGGAGCATGGCCAGAGGAGACCTGGTGCCCCTGCCCTGCAGGGGTGGAGCTCAGCCTGCCGCGGGAAGGAGTTGCCAAGGAGTGCGGGGAAGGCAACTGGCCTTCAGGGCCTTGGGTGCCTCGTGGCCGCAGCTCAGAGTTCCTGTCCGAGCTCCTCCCCGCCACAGAGATGCAAGGTCCTCTGAGCAAAGGGACAGCAGCACCACAGTGACACCAGGAGGAGCTGGGGCGGCAGGAGGGGAGGGCCAGGACTGGCCAGAGAAATACCTTGACTCTGGCGAGAAGCAGCGGGTTCCAAGTTAGGTTGACAAAGTGGGGGAGGAGGAGAAGACAGTGCTGTCGAGCAGCACTTACTTGTTTTCCTGTCCATGCAGTCAGTATGTGGTGGTTGAAAATTCAAATAGTGCACAAATACACAAAGAGAAAATTCCCTTAGCCCTGCTATCCAGAGTTCACCCTTGGCAGAGGTAAACGTCTGAGACTTCCCGGTGTGCAGGTGCCTGTGTGTGTGACACTAAGATGCGTTCTTGCTCTTAGGGTGGGGCTCTTCCAGTTGGTGCACCGTGAAGGGCCGTTCCCTTCGGGTCTCCTCGGCCAGATCCCTACTCCAAGGCAGGGGAGCTGGAAGTCAGGTGACCGCAGGAGGCTGGGGCTGAGGCACTCCTGGTAGAGGCATGGCACAGGAAAAGCAGTAAAGAACAGTTCAGGGCCGGCTTCCCAGCGCCCTGCTGTTACCACAGTGAGGTTGGCGGAGACTCAAGCAGAGGCAGTGCCAGAACTAGGAGCCAGGGCTGGAGAGCAAGGCGACTTCCACTCATGAGCCCCGTCAGCCAGCGCTCGGGGAGGGACCCAGGGAATCCACAGCTGGCCTCACCCTCCCTCCCTCTTGATCGCCTGAGTGGAGTCCCACTGTGAGTTCAGCCGGAAGTGAGTGTGAGCCCCGCAGACTGGCCCGGAGGAGGACAGGAGGTGTCCAGCACACAGGGCCTCTCCCCACCCTTTACTGTTCAGTAACTTGAAAATGCTAACCTCAAAATTCCAAAGCGTTGAGTTCAGTTCAGGGTACCCTTCCCTGCTCTGGTAATTAGTCTTTGGAACATTGAACTGGCTAGGACAAGTGCTTGGATAGAAATTGTCACTCTATCCATTGGTCCCCAGCCTACAGCCATGTGCCTTCATGCCAGGGCCTAACATAGTCACTCAACAAATGAATCCTGTTACGTCCTCAGGATAACAGAGGTACTGGAAACACAGAGCAGGCAGAACCCTCCAGGTGGAGCACGGGGCGTGTGGCGGGGGTTTAGCCAAGGAAGAACAGAGGTTTATGTAGGGCTGAGGCGGTGAAGAGAGGTGAGGTGTGTTTGCACTTGATGAGTTTGAAAAATGAGAGAAAGGAAAGCTCCTCTGCGGTTTCCTCATTTCTCAGCGTGAGCAGTGGAGCGCGTGGTGGAGTGAGGAGAAGGACCAGGAGGCAGGGCTGTGAGGGGCAGATGGGGAGCCAGGTGCTTTGCAGGGCACAGGCGTGCATTCCGATGGAGGTGTCGGGTGGACAGGTGGGAGGCCGGGCCCGAAGGTCGGGTGGGGCATCAGAACTTGGGGAGCAGATCTGACAGGCCGGGCTGTAGAACGCTTGACTGACTCCTGATAGCGGTTGAGTGAAATGATGAGAAGACCACATTGGGTAGGTTTAAGGTTAAGAGATTTCCACTTCCTACTTTCAAAAATTACCAAGAACACTAGAAATCAGCCACCTGGGAAAAGCCCCACCCACGACTGCATGAGGCTTTGACGAGACACCTAGACACGGCCATAGCAGCATATACACGTGTGTGGCCACGTTTGCACACGCACATACCTGGCCCGGGGCAGGCAGCAGCTTGCAGTCTGTGAGTCAGTCGCATCACTCTGGAATGTCCACAGAAAGGAGCTGGTGACCGGGGAAGGTGAGGACTTAGAGGTCCATTAGGTCAAAGGAGTGAGCGACACGTCCTTGTCCACGGTGTGCTATCCTGTGTGTCCGTAGCGCCTCTGGGATGCTGCTCCTGGCCGCCCCCAGAAGTGCACTGCCAGCTGGGGCGCAGGTGCTCTGTACATTTCTGCACCTTCTGAGTCTGCATCTGCTCAGATCGAATTCTTTTGATCTTTGTTTTTATGTTTTATAGCGCAGAGAGCTGTAGGTGACAATTTTAGTATTTATGACTGTCTTAGTGAATGTCTTAATGTTGACTGTGGCGCCTTAACAATGAGCAGTGAGCACAGTGCAGTGGAACGCGGCGTGAGGCTCTCGTCCCCTGGTGCGTTCAGCTCGTGTGTTCTGTCGCATCTGCATCCCCAGGCATCACCACCCTGTCCCCTTTTGATCAGATGAAGACGGCCTCCAACATCGGCGGGTTCAACGCGGCCATCAAGCACAGCCCGCCGGCCATGTCGCAGTACATCACGGTGGGCGCCAACCCGTTCACCGGCTTCTTCTATGCGCTGGAGGTAGGCAGGCGTCCTCGTCGCCATGCGGGCGCAGGACCGCAGCCCCGGGAGACTCTGCGGTTCGTATTTCTGCATCTCCGTAGTGAACACGCGTCACCTCTAGGGCCCTTTTTGGTAGTCTGGAGCCAGGGTAGAGCACACTTGTGTTTCTGGAGCCCTGGTGGACACTGGTGCAGGAGTCCACGGTCACCTGTGGGCCCCCAGGGCTCAAGGGAGTGAGCAGCTGTGAGGCGAGCAGGCTGCCAGCCGTGGGGGACGGAGGTGGTGACAGTTGCTTCCATAATAGGCAGAAGTGAGGCGTTACTTCGGCAGTTCTTATTTCTCACTTAAGAATCAGCCTTCCCAGAATTGTCCAGACTATCTTTTCACTTTTATAAAAATACATACTTTGAAAAAAAGAAAAGGGCCAGCTGTGTGTATACAGAAACCATCACTCATCTGGAGCGATTTCACTGGAATGGGACACTTTAACATTTATTTTAAATTACAACTCAGCAGAAGGCTGAAGATCATACATGTAGACTGCAGAGGACTAGTGGTTTTATGTTAAAGCTGTGGAGTGGAAACCTTATCGTCCTGCTGCTAGAATAAAGGTTTTGCCGTCTGCATAGCTGAGCTGCTGGCGCAGGCTTCGCAGCTTCCCAGCACGCAGCTCCTCTGGAAGGCGGGGTCGCCACTCTGTAAGTGCCTGAGGTTTCTGTCTCCCGTGTCCTGCTTTTCAGGGGAGCACACAGCCGCTGTTATCTCACGTCGCGCTTGCAGTTGCAAGTAAACTCACTTCTGCTCTGTTTAATGCCGCCAGGTAATTAGCCGGCCCGCTCACCCACATGCAGCAGCGTTTGGCGGTAGCCGCCGTTTTGAGGGCTGAGCTGTAAGCCTGAAGCCCTAGTTACGTTCTGATTTTCTTCCTGTTCAGTGGGTGGCTTGGTTGGAAAAGTAAGCATGAGGAAGAAGCTGTCCAGAAGCAGAAGCCGAAGGTGGAGCCAGCGACCCCCCTCGCCGTAAGGCAAGTGTGTCCTGCTGCTCACAGTGCAGGACTTGTAGGGACATAACATGACAGCCGAGCGAGGTGGCACATCCTTCATTCGGTCCCAGGTGCTCTGCAGGCTGAAGCAGGAGGCTCTCAAGTTCAAGGCTGTCCTATCAAGAGCCTGTCAAAATGAAAAATAAGGACTGGAGATGCAGCTTAGTCGGTAGAGCACCCTTGGGTTCATCTCCAGTATCACAAAGAAGATAAAAGAAAAAATAGGGAGAAAGGAATATAAAAGTCAGAATTAGTGATTCCCATCACACGGAGTCCATCGATGTGGCCAGTGTTAGAGGCACCTTCCAGCTCTCTGGAAAGGCGGGTCGGCCTGGAGATGGCGCTCCGTGGTAGAGCGCGTGCCTAGCACGTGTGGAGGCCCAGCGCTGCAAAGTAAATCAACACGAGGGCTGGAGCATGAGGCCCGGGTTCCATACCAGCCAGTACCTTCCTTGACCCCAGGAAAAGGGAAGCAGAAAGGAAGGCCCTACCTCTGGAGGCCTCGGTGCCTTCCCTCTCGGTGTGCACTGGTGACCGCCGTGCCCCCCGGAGAGCTGTCCCCAGGGTTCAGCTGACCTGCTCACCGACAGACATCCATGAGCTTAGCCCAAGGGGCCAGAAGCGGGGGCCCTGCTACTGTTCAGGCTCTTTTTAAAACTCAGCGCTTGTGGAAGGTCTCTGCAGAGCTCTGGATTGTGCCTTCCGGTTTACTTCGTGAGTGTGTTTGCAAGGGTTTTCAGGATGGAAGGAGACAGGATTTTTTATGGTTTTGTTTTGAAGTCATTTCTTACTATCGAATATAAAGTACAAGTACTTCCTTTTTTAAAGATGTTCTTTAGGGGCTGGGGATTTAGCTCAGTGGTGTTTGCCTGGCAAGTGTGAGGTCGTGAGTTTGATCCCCAGAACCAAAAAAAAAAAAAAAAAAAAAAAAAAAAAACCACACTTAAAGATATTCCTTAGCAGCAGAAAGCCTAATTGTTAATAAAATTTATTGAAGTTTATCTGCTGAGATTTTTTTCATCTTATCTTAAAATGTTATCTTATAATGCCTCACATTTCCAGTTCACTCAACAATCAAGAAATTAGCCAGGGCTGGGGATTTAGCTCAGTGGCTTAAGCGCCTGCCTGGCAAGCATGAGGTCGTGAGTTCGATCCCCAGTACCAAAAAAAAAAAAAAAAGAAATTAGCCAAATGGCCCTCTATAGCTGCAATTTATGTAAAAAACTTAAAGAGTCTGGGCCTTTCTTCTATACCTTTTATAGCTCTAGAAATGTTAATTATACCCAAGTTTGCTCATGGGGCACACCCTCAGTCCAGCACTTGGAGGCTGAGGCAGGAGGGTGGAAAGCCCCAGGCCAGCCTGTGCTGGTGTGGGACTGTCTCAACAGGAAGTTAGCTGCGGGCTGGTAGCAGCTTGGCATGACTGCTTAGAAAAAGGAAAGTTCCTGTGTGAGGCAGGTGAGCTGGTGC
>PVJX010009548.1:0-60637 GCA_004027295.1 Dolichotis patagonum
GTGTGTGTGTGTGTGTGTGTGTGTGTGTGTGTGTGTGTGTGTGTGTGTGTATTTTGTAGTCCACCTAGTGGAGTGAGTTAGAAATACATTTAAACTTCTTTTTTCTTTCTTTCTTTCTTTCTTTCTTTCTTTCTTTCTTTCTTTCTTTCTTTCTTTCTCTTTCTTTCTTTCTTTCTTTCTTTCTTTCTTTCTTTCTTTCTTTCTTAAGATAGGGTGTATCTCATGAAATTAATAAACATTAAAAAAATTTACTGTCATTCTGCACTTGGACAGTTAGCATTTTAAAAAATGTCTCCTCGTCTCCCATCTCAGGTCATAATCATTGTTGAGAAAGGTAAGAAGTTAGAAGTTGGTGAACTATGTTTTGTTCAGGAATGAGATGTACATATTACAATAAACACCCCTTTTCTTGGTATTCCTGGGCTTTATAACAGCCTGTATTTCTGTTAAAAAGCTTTGCTTTTAACATTAGTCTTAATTTAGCATTCCATTGGGCATCCAGTGGTGAGAATTCATTATTCCTGTATTCTGGAAAGAAAAGAGTCTCAAGTCACAGTAAGTCTCTTGCTCCTCTGAGTCGTATGTGTTATATATCTGTATGTACCATACTTGTACACTAATAGTAGGGCAAAATTAAACTAAGTAAATTCTTAACAGCTTTAGTGATTGAAGAGTGGTCTTTAACAGTTGAAGAGTGAAGCTTTTGCCTATCCACAGGTTTTCAGAATTTTCTCAGTTCTCTGGATGAGATAAAACAAAAATCTCATTCATCAAGAGAGTCAATAATTGAGCCAGATGGGTTAGCTACTGTAAAATTGGAAGTTGTCATTTTAAGTATATAGATTTTCAGATGTACTTGATGTGACACCTAACATTCATTGTGTGTTACAGGACCCTGATGGAGAGAATGCCCGTAGGGCATTGCAGCGAACAGGAGGGTCCTTTACCGGAGGACACGCCCCAGAGATGGGATCTGGGTTGGTGAACTTACCACCATCCATTCTCAATAACCCAAACATTCCTCCTGAGGTTATCAGTAACTTGCAGGCTGGTAGACTTGGTTCCACAATATTTGTTGCTAATGTGAGTTTAAGCCTAAGTCTAAGATGTTAGTCTTTGGCTGCCTATTTAGCTTTAATCATGAGATTTATTTGATTAGATGAATGGTTTTTGTGTTTATAAAACATTTTGCTTGGTTTTAATTAGTGAAATCATAATTATTGTTAAAACTCAGTTTAAGTCTGTGTGTTTGATGAGACTAGAGTTCAAACACAACTATATTTTAAACAGAAGTCCGGAATTTATAAACATTTGAGTAGTTCATGATATTATCTATTTTAATTATAAATATGTTTATTCATACCGGTAAATTGATTTCATTCTTATAGCCTTGATACTTGTGAATGTGCATGTTGTAGTTGATTTGTGATTGGTAGTTTGGTTTGTTCTGAGTTCTTGAAAGTGACTAAAATGGACACTGCCTTTCAAAATGTGAAATTCTGTTTAGTAAAAATAGGTGTGTAAATGTCAAATGGTCTCTAAGTGAGGAGTTGTATACAGTATGTGCATTAAAATATTCAGGACAAAGAAATGGGCAAAGGAAACCTCAACTTGATGGCTTTGCTTTTACTTGCATAACTATTGCATGCACTACTGTAATGGATAGCAAAATATGAAACTACAGGACTATACTGTACAGTGCAGTGCACAAAAATCATAGTGATATACTGTACCAAAAAAAACACAAAACCCCAAAACAACACATTGAGGGGCTTTGTCAACAAGATGTAGAGAGCTACATACACACTCAAGAAAAAAAAAAAGCCCTGAAGTCCAAGTAGCAGGTGTAGGTCCGAGCAGCTGAGAATCAGGCGTTAGCTGAGAAAGCTCTCTATGTGAGAGGCCATCCAGCAGTTGATTGGGGGAGTTAGAAAGCAACAGTGTGGATACAGTTGAGCTGATTTTAAACAATTTAAGGATTTTTATTGAAACATTATTGGTATACTGTTGAACAAGAATCATGAAGAGTTTAGAAAAGATTCTTGTATACAAAATGAGACGAGGAATTCCTTTGTTACATAATTTTATACAATTTTATATTAAGCTGGACTTCAAAGTTGGTTGGAAGAAACTAAAGGAAGTGTTCAGCATAGCTGGGACTGTAAAGCGAGCGGATATTAAAGAAGACAAAGACGGCAAGAGCAGAGGAATGGGCACGGTCACTTTTGAGCAAGCAATTGAAGCCGTGCAAGCAATTTGTATCCTGGCTAGCATTTGAGCCTTGTTCACTGAGGCCATAGAAGCTTGGTACCATCTTGTAGGGGTTATGGGACTCAGGGTTGCCCCGTTGGGATATGTGTGTCACATTTCAGTCTCCAGCACATAAGCCCTTTACTGTGACCAAGTCCTAAAGTCACTCTTCAGAGCTGGAATTAGCCATGTGGTGTGTAGGGGACAGGTGTGAAATTTCTTCTGGTCTGCCTTCGCAGTGCAGCTGATTATATGTATGTATGCACGCTTTGGATTGCTAGTGTATGTACTCCTCTGGGCTCATGCAGTTGTTTAGATGAGCGAAGCTTGTTTATTTTCTTTTTCAGTGGTTAAATTAATACATTTTATTTATAAAGTAGAACTATAAAGCATAAAGTGTTTTCTTTGATTACATAGGAAGGATTCATACCGATAAATATTAAAGGAATTAAAATATTAGTCATAGTTCAGTACTCCTTCATTAAGCTTAGTTTGTGTTTGGGTATAATTTTACAATCATCTTAATTGGCTTTCCTTGACTGGACCATCAGCTATGTTCAATGGGCAGTTTTTATTTGACAGACCCATGCATGTGAAAATGGTGAGTGCCTCTGTGTCATGTAACCATCCAGCCACTCAGACTTCATCAGCGTTACATTTCTGCTAGATAATATTATGACCAAATGATAAACTTTTTTGCAATTAGGATGACAAGTCCGTCCCTCATGAAGACTACCGTTCACATGATAGTAAAACACCACAATTGCCACGTAAGTAACATCTGTTATTTGAAATAACATAGTCTTTGTCAGTTAAGTTTTGTTACGCACTAATAAGCAAAACTGTGTGCCAGCATATGTGATGCTCACAGTCTAGGATTAGTTTTGGAGTTTTGGGTATAGTTTGGTGCTGTTAATTGGTAAATGTTACATGCCATATTTTTTCTGTGGTACTTTTCCTGACTATATAAGGAGTCATGCTAAATTAAATGGTAAGTTCAAACTCAAGAGGGGTAAAAAGTCTGCTATTTCCCTGCCATCTTAACATTTTTGTCTTATTTTCTTCCAGTGTTTTGTACATATATTTTTTTTTACATAGTTGAGAACTATGTAAGTAATATTGATTGTTTTATTAGTGTTTTGGGTGTTTATGTGTTTTAACAATGAAGTATGAGCATTTTTCTATATTGAAAATTCTTTCCAAATTTTTTTATTGTCTGTCATATAGTTGATCCATAACTGTTTCACTGCTAAATATTTATTTTAGATCTTTTATTTCTTTTATTTTCCAACAGAATAATGTGTGCTTTTTTACATATAAAAGTTTAGTAGTTTTTGGTTATTTTCTGTAGCTATCTAGAGGTAGATTTTAAGATCTAAAGGTGTACCCATTGATTAGTATCCTGAGATTGCTTTCCAGAGGGTTATGGAATGGTACTGCAATGCACTGAGCACCTGTGTCTCAGTGCCTTCGCTCAGAAGCGGGGCCAATTCCCTGTAGTACACAGGACCTCCAGCATGGGGCTGGCCGGAGCAGTAAGAGCTCATCCATGCAGAGCACTTAGGATTGACATTAACTCAGACCCTACTGCTTTACTTTTCTAAACAAAGCATTTCAAATACCTGAAAAAAATAAAATTATTCTTACGTATCACATGTCATACTATTTACGTTAGTTCTTTCTAATTACATTTTTATACATTGAGATTCCCCATGTTCCCTGCTCACCTCCCAGCAATATACCTTACCCAGAGGAAATAACTTAAGAGTATAGTATTCAGCATTTAGGGTTTAGTAGTTTGACTACACATTTGTAAATCCATAGACTGAGTTTAAAATTTTGTGTAAGTGACATTTTATACACACATACACACACACACGTATTTATGTTAATCTATAACTTTATTTTTCATTTAAAACTTTCTGAAATTCTTTTTGATGTTGCTGTAGTGTCTTCATTTAATTGTTAGTATATTTTATATAATTTTTCTGCTTTTTAGATTATCATCACTTTTAATTATTAGAAATATGGAGTTGGGGCATGTTGGTTCTTTTTCTGTTAGAATTACATATCGCTTTAATATTTGTGAGATATTATGCATAAAACTTTCTGGTCTTAATATATTGTTTGGGGCAAGAGTTTTGAACAACTGATTATATTTTCTATTGCTTCTACAGTGAATTTTGATAATTTCAAAATTTGAAAGGATTTTTTCATGTTTGCTCATTTATTGGGATAAAACTGTCTCTTAAATTTTTGTGTCCATATTTCTGTCTTTTGAATTCTAAAGGTTTACAATTTCTTTAGTTTATGGTTCAATTTTCCTAGAAATTTTTCAGTTTTGTAAATGTTTTCAAAGAAGGGAATTTTTTCCCTATATATAATATTTTTTAATGTCTTATTTTGATACAGGGTCTTTTTTTTTTTTGGTACCGGGATTGAACTCAGGACCTCACACTTGCCAGGCAAGCACTTGTGACACTGAGATAAATCCCCAGACCTTTTTCCAATATAGTTAATTTCTCCTTTTAACTTTATATTTCCTTTTTCTTATTTTTATTTTTGTGTTAGCTTGTGAGGTTTTTTCTCTCGAAGTTGGAAACTTAACTGACTAGTTTATAGTCTTTCTTTTGTAAGATAAACAATTAAGATTATGAATTTAGCTACTATATGCAAGTTCTGCTATGGAATTATAACTCAATTTTTAAAGTGTTTGAAAATTACCATTATAATTTTTTATAATTAAGTTTATTGGTACATTTTAGGCATACATCATGATCTTACTCATCATAGGGAATTTGTATCTGAACATGGTACAACTTTTTCCCCCATAGTCACATATTACTTAAAAATGTAATACTTAAAGTTTTAACTGCGTGAGTTTTTGTTTTTTTCTTGTTTGTAACTTCAGTGAGTCAGAAAACATGGTCTGTGTGGTTGCGATTCCTTGAAGTGAGTCTGGACTTGACTTAGGGCCTGCCCTGTGGCGCAGGTGTCTTGGGTCCCAGGCCCCTGGCAAGAGCAGCGCTGGTGTCCACCAGCCGAGCCAGCCTGCCCTCCCCATCGGCCTTGCTGACGCTGTGTGTCTCATCAGACTGGTGGAGTTCTTGTTTAGATGGATAGAGAGTGATAGATTTGTGTTGTTTTACTTAAATGTTTTCAGACTAAGTAAGTGTATCCCAGATTAGAATTGATATGTTGTTTCCCCCCAAAAAAGAATTGATATATTTTCCTAATGAATCAGTTTGTCTTCATAGAGTGATTTGATCTTTACTAATTACCTTTCCATCCATTGTCTAATGCTGCTAGTATGAGTACAACAGTTTTGTTTTGCTTAGTGTTTCTCTGGTACATTTTCTCTCCCTTTTAATATTTTACTGTCTTAGATGTGTCCTTTACAAACAGCACTATAGTTGATTAGAAATTTTGAAAATCAGTTTGACAGTCTTTACTGTGCAATTGAAGAATTTCACATATGTTTATTGGTTTGTTTGGATTCATCTTGTTGTTTTATATTCATTTTTTGTTTTAGAAATATTTTTTCTTTTTTTAGTGGTTATCTTGGATATTTTAGTATGTCTATCTGCAGCCTACAGTTAATTCCTCCATTTAGTTGTAGAATGACCTTAAAATGCTTCAGCTCTACTCACTTTCCTACTGAATTAAATAGTAGTATTCTTAATGTGTTGTAGCAGTGTATTGTTTTTCCATACCACATATTAGACATAATCATTTTTTCCCCTTTGAAACATACTTTATAAGCTGTTTTAACAAGGCTCTTTTGTTGGTAAATTGGTTTTTTTCAAATGTCTTCACGATTTATGAAGTTCAGCATTGATAGTTAATTTCTCTCAGCACTTTAAAATACCCCACAGTCTTCTGGTTTCTGATTGCCATTATGTCAGCTATTTGATGAATAATCCTTTTTCTATAGGTGGTCTGTGTTCTTCATAGATCTGATTGTAACCTCATGGTCTGTGGTAGGCAGTTTTACGTGTGTGTGTGTGTGTGTGTGTGTGTGTGTGTGTGTCCCCGACCAGGCTTTGGCAATCCAAGAATGCAGTTTTTATCATGAGCTCGGGGAGCCCCCACGTGTCTGCGTACTGCCCTCCCTACCTGTGGGCAGTCCTCCTTCCCCAGTACCCAGCCAGGCAGCTATGGTCCTCACGATACTGGCTTTGCGTTTGGGCTTCGAATGTGCTTTTCCTCTGTTCCTCTGTGCTTCTGTTTATTTAGATGCAGCGTCGCGCTGTGTTCGTGCCCCTATGGTACACACACTCTTTACTGAGCTTTCCGTGCTCAGGTGCGCAGGCATTCGTGGACTCCCACAGGATGGGTTTCTCTCAGTTAAGCTGCTTGTCACGGGTCAGACCCTCCATGTCCCTCCTGCTCCATTGCTTCTCCCCATGCTGAACCCACTGCACTTGGCCAGCGGGAGCTCCTCCCTCCCTCCCTCCGGAGCGAGCTAGCCTCGCAGGTGCCTTCTGGTGTTTCTGGCCCACCTTCGCAGGTGCTGGCTGTGTCTGGTGCTGGCTGGCTTCGGGGTGCGAAGGGGAGGCTCGGTGCTTGCAGAAGCGCTGGCGCCAGGCACCTGCGCTGTGCCTTCTGGGTGGAGCCTCTTCAGAGATAAGCGGGGAGAAGACACTTTCATCGGAATTGTTCTTTAGCTTTAATACAACCTGCTTCTGTATCCCCATTTCTAAAAGCTACATACAGTTTGTGATTTTTCTCAGCCCTGAGAGTTACTTACTGCTACCATGATTAGAAAGAACCTCAAAACCACAATCAGGTTTAGAAGAATCAGTCGCCATACACATAAGTGTTCATTAGTTTTACTGTTACAAGGTCATCATACGGTACTTCTTACAGTTGATTCTAACTAATTTATTTTCAAGTAGATCATATAAAAAATCCTAATTTCCAAACAGAAGACCTAAATTGTGATCTTAGCTTAATCACATAGCCGAGTGGCAGTGTGTATGTGAGGTAAAGTCTCAGCAGTCGCACCTATGGATGACAGGTGTGAGGCACTTAGAGTGCTGTGCAAATGTGAGAATGTATTTGTGTTAGTAATAAAACCAGAGAATGTAACCTTTGCTTTATTCACTGTTATGGCTGTTGACTTTTTTAGTTTGGGTTGAACTGTTTTAAAAGCAATGCTAAGGTTTAAGTGATTGTACACATTTGTGCATGATGTTTCTTTTTAGATATGGGTACCTTTTATAAGGTGCTGTATCACTCAGAATCCTTTGGCGTTTTGCCAGTCCATTCAGCCTGCCTTTCCGAGGGTCACAAGGGAGGCCTGCTTTGTAACGCAGTGTTATGGCCAGCTTCTGTCTGCTGCTTTCGAAATGAACGTGAGAACCAGCACTCACGCTTGCAGACGTGTGACCTGTTAGAGATACTAGTGCAGGCATATAGCTATTTTTAAGTTTTAGTGCCAGTTAGTTGAATAGGGATCGGTAATAACTGTCCTTCTTTGTGTTTGAGGTGGTCTTGGTGGCATTGGAATGGGACTTGGTCCAGGCGGACAGCCTATTAGTGCCAGCCAGTTGAACATAGGTGGTGTAATGGGCAATTTAGGTCCAAGTGGTGAGTATTCTACCTTTCTGATTTCTTTTTAAATGATACATTTGCAGTATAATAAACACAGGCTTTATTAGTCTCATAATACATACTTGAAGAACTCTGTTTTAGAGAGATTGAGGGTGTCACTTTGGTTTAAAAAAGGATTGAACCCTTGAGAGCAGCAATAGTGAAAACTGACCGGCCAGAGTCGGGAAGGTTCTGGGGCCCTGTCATGGTGCAGTGGCCTTTCACTCTGTGGGTACGGCAATATCTGTAAGGCGGAAGAATTCTCAACATAGTGCCTGTGTGTCCTGGGTACATGGTATTTGCGGGGTGGGTGAAGTGCTACCATTATCATCAGTGATGTAAATTGGTTTAGTTAGTTAGTAGGGTAGCTTTTCTGGTAGTTATTTGACAGCTTAGTTGGACTGATTCTAGTTTATGTTGATAAATTGTCTTCAATTTTGGTGTTAAGGCCTTTTTATGGTCTTAAAATTTGTTGATAACCCCAATATAATTTTATGTGACTACATTTCTCAGTGTTTTCTGTGTTATAGAAATGTTAGAAATGTAAAGATACACAAATGTATTTAAAATTAGCAGTAATTTACCCTAACTTTAATCTGATCCTAAAAGGTACATTTACCATCCATATAACATAAAATATAGTATATTTAACATAAATATAATTTTTAAGACAGAATAATTGTAGTACCAAAAAAAAAAAAAAAAGAAGAAGAAGAGTGGCGTTTGTCTTTTTGCGTCTCTAATGGCTGGCTAAGTACAGGATGCCCATGCCGTGAGAGCTGCCTCTGCACTCAGTGTGTGGTGGTGTCAGGCATGTGTCGTCTGGAAAGTTACACGCACGCTCGTGGGCGAGTGAGAGAAACACAGGTGACGTCAGTAGCATTTGATGACGGAAGTAGTTCCAGTTGCTCAGGCCCTCAAAGGACCCCAGACCGTACTTTGAGAATTACTTTTTTAAATGATGGACTAATAAATGCTATCAAATTCCTGTTTTTGTTGAAATGCTTTAAATTATGTTGGTCACTGTGGTAATCATTATGACCCTTCATTATCCCTTCCTTTGTGTTGTCACGCCCACATCCTCCTAAACACGTACTGTTTGTATTCTTCAACTCAAATAACTGTCATGTTCAGTGGAGTCTGTAGTTTCTGAATGGATCTCTAAATCTGCTCTGAGTGATATTTCTGTTTCTGTTCCAAAAGTAAATGATTACCCAGATCTAGTTGTTCTGTAACGAAATGCTGCAGGCATGACCAGTGGCTTTTACTTGTGGTCGAATAAGTGTTCCAAAGGCCTTCATGAACCCTGGATGACTGCTGTGGAATGGCCCTTTAAACTGTTCCTGTGTGTTCTGTTGCTTCTCTGTTGTTCCATGGTGGCCAGCCCAGTGGTATTCACTGGGCAAAAATGCATTATCTTACTCTTTAGTCACTAAAGCAAGGTTTACTGAAAGAACGTACTGTATTTTATTTGAGGTATGGGAGTGGATGGTCCAGGTTTTGGAGGAATGAATAGGATTGGAGGAGGTATGTATAAGCACTTATTTTTTGCATGTACCCATTACTGTTTGCAATGAACTAGAAACTGTGTTGAGAATTCTAAGGAATAAAAGCTATGGTTCATTGTTGGCTCATGTTCTAAAGGCTGCTAGCAGAAACTGAGCCCGGTTCATGCTTAAGGGAAGGTGATGTGTTAACAAGTAGCTGCACAAGGTAGGGTGGATGACAAGCTTACTGGTGAGACCTAACATTTACAAAATGCCCCTTTCAGCTGCGTAACTGACAGTGAAATCTCAACATTTCTCTCTGTTTCATAGGGATCGGGTTTGGTGGCCTGGAAGCAATGAATAGCATGGGAGGATTTGGCGGAGTGGGCCGGATGGGAGGTAGGTGCCTGTGTGCGGGTCGCTCACTGCAGACTGTTACTGGTGTTGGCTTGGGAAGGGAGAGGGCTGGGGGGGGGCATGTGTGTGTGGGTGGTGTGCATGGTGAGGGAGTGAAGTGGGGGGGTCGGGGTTACAGGTTTGACTTCCGTTGTCTTTTCAGTTCAGTCTTAGGTTCTTTCCTGAGTGGTTTACCAGGCCTTGACGTCTTTGAAAAAGGCTTAACTTGTTGCATGATCTTTTCAGAGCTGTACCGTGGCGCCGTGACAAGCAGCATGGAGCGAGAGTTTGGGCGTGCTGATATTGGAATAAACCGAGGCTTTGGAGATTCATTTGGTAGACTTGGTAGGGCTGGTTGCATACTTCTTTCCTTTTTCAGGTTATATTCTCAAAGATTGTGCTGCTTGTTTTGTGAAAAAGTCATAAAATCATAATGCTTCATTTACCAGAAGAAAATTCTTTAGGAATTTTAATGTACTGTTTTTTTAAATAAGATATTTGAACTCTGTTTCCAGAATGCTTTGTAATTTTCAGTTACTGTATGTCTTCTGAGAGGATAGTACCTTGGGAATTTTAAAGTTTGGTTACTTAAATTAATTAGTGCATTATCTTTCCACCCTTGTTTAGGCAGTGCAATGATTGGAGGGTTTGCAGGAAGAATAGGAGCTTCTAACATGGGTCCAGTAGGATCTGGAATAAGTAGGTTTAAATTTAACCAGAATTTATTCAGTGATATTTGAGTGCTTGCAAAGATTTTGTGAGAGTAGTTACTGTAGTATAGTAATACTTTGTTCTTATATGTTAGTAGGTTTTATCGTAATTCGAGACATTTTGAGTTACTGAGCTAAGCTTTCCATTTGGTCACTGTTTGAAATTTCTAAATTAACTTTGAATTGTACTTCTTTGCTGTTTCTAAACTAATATCAGAGTGTGTGTTAACCATCAGGCAATCCGAGGACCATCTTTTCACCTGAGGAATTTGGTATTTCTCTGATTATGTTAGCACTAGCCTTGCTTCCATTTTATTTTCTGTAGCAGCTGGTAGTGAGTAGCTCATTTCATCTGCGAACACGTTGTGTCTTTTGGTGGACACAGACCTCTGAGGCTGAGGGCTGAGGCTGAAAGAGGCACTCTTGTCCTCTCTTAACTCACTCCCGCCGGTGATGGACCGGAGAGTTGTTGCAGTGTGGAGTGCAGAATCACTCCCCTCCTTCCACCATGTTTTAGTCCTTTTATGAAGCCTTCATGTGTGGCTTAGCTCTTGATCTCTGATGCCTACTGGGCTGTGTCTCTGTGAATTCTCTGTAGTTGATTGACACCCTTTAGTTGACAAAATTCACAAACAGGTAATGCAGCCTATTGGAACTTTTTGTTCAACTGCATGAATTATAAAGTCCTGTCAGCTGGAGTCATTTACCTCCTCATTGTGCCTGTCTCGTTTTCTTCCTTATTTTTTCATCTGGTAGCCTTATTTTCCTGTTAATCATAAGTTCCCTGCTCGCTTCTTTTATCTCAGTGGTTATACTTCCTGTTTTCCTAACTTTACACTTGTTATTCACAGAAAACCATTTTGAAGGTGATGTTGATTTTTAGAGTTCTTATATATGGGATTACTTGGTACAAGAAAAAAAAGGATAAGTTTAGAGCATAAATGTGACTGGAAAAATTAAAGAGGGTAGGATGTAAGTCAGTGTGTAAGAACGAGCAGATGTGAGCTACCAACTCGGTCCCAGGCCTTGGCTAAAGGGCAACAGCAGCATCTTTTGCTGTTCCCTCCTAAGTTCTGTGTAATAATTGTGTTTAAAAATATGTTTTATGATTACTAACAGTTGCTATCAAAAGTGATTTCTATCACATGGGAAGCAGAGGTGAAGATACCAAGGGAGGACTAGGAAAGGAGTAGTACTGAGAGTATAATAGGGGTGGCGTATGTGCTGCAGCTATAATTTGAGATTATCTCCACACAGCTGTGTCCTAAGTCACTGTGCATGCTATTGGAAGATCTATGTAAGAGTGAAAACTATAAAAATAAAGTGATTGCTGGAGGATTAGTATGTTTTATGACCAGAATGTAGTTTTATGAAGGTATACATGTATGATGTGCATAGTAGCTAAAATTAAGATTTCTCAGCTAACGAAATGTACACTAAGATTCTCTTTCGTAGAGAATAATTGTGCTGTCTGAATGAAAATTACTTTGTTTATAAGTTACCTTATTATATAAATGAATTTTTCCCCCTTTTCTCAAAAACGATTCTCCTTTTGCTTTCCCCTTTTGCTTCTGTTTCTGAATGCAAACCCCGAACTCTGCATGTCTGCCTCCATGGTGAGCACGCAGGTGGTGGCATGGGTGGCATGAGCAGTGTGACGGGAGGCATGGGCATGGGCCTGGACCGCGTGAGCTCCAGCTTTGACAGAATGGGCCCGGGCATCGGCGCCATCCTGGAGAGGAGCATCGACATGGACCGTGGGTTCCTGGCGGGGCCCATGGGCAGCGGGATGAGAGAGCGCCTAGGCTCCAAAGGCAACCAGATATTTGTCAGAAATGTAAGGAAGTGGGTGGCAAGGGTACTTGCAGACCTCTTTCCCATCTTGTGTATGTGTTACTAATACCTCTTTTCATTCTAGCTGCCTTTTGACTTGACTTGGCAGAAACTGAAGGAGAAATTCAGTCAGTGTGGTAAGTATGCCAGTGGCTGCAGATGTATTGGTATTTATTGTGGAGTCTACTGCTTAGGCCCTTAGCTGCCCCTGTGTCTGCTTCTGGATAGTCTGCATAGCGTGCAAGTCTGAGTCTACTTCAGATAATTTTGCTATCTTTCGACTTGAAGCATTGCAGAAAATTCCAGTAGGTAGCAGTATTTACAGTGCAGGCTGTTACCGTCTCGTGACAGGAAAAAGCCCTGTTGTGTTACCTGATCTTTAGAAGGTTAGTGCCTCCTCATCGTTCGCACGGGCCTGGGTGGGTGGAGCGCTCATGGCCGTGCAGGGGCTGCTGTGTGCTTTCCCCGAGATAAGGCAGCGTCGCAGGAAAGGGAAGCTGCATGAGGTAGCCAGCAGAGCGGGCTAGGAACCGACGGTGTGCGCAGCGCCCAGTGGACTCCTGAGCCCAGAGGCAGCCGTCCTCTGGGCAGCTGTGGGCAAGGCGCCCGGCCAGCCTTAGGGCTGGGGAGGGCTTCTGGCAGTGGCTTTGTTACAACTGAAGGGCAGCAGTCCTTTTCTGAAAGGAAAATATCTGCAAGTCTGCATCAAAAAATTTGTACAGTAATTTTAGCCATTGAAAATAATGGTTATTTTTAAAATTTGTTTCCGCTGCATTCTTACATCCATTTTTGATCAATCTATTATAAGATTGATCTTGCCTTTTCAATGCTGTTGTATAAGCTTCTGACTTAGATTTTTCTATTAAGCTAATACTAGACTTACACAATTCCCTATCATTGCCTCGATTTTTAACCTTGAATTGCTTTGATGGCAGAGAAGAGGTTATAATCACATAGAACGAAATGTCCAGTTGTTGATGAGTATGGATATTATCTGGCTGTGTGAACCAAACCATCCATTTTTCTGCCATATCACTTTATGTAGTTTTTACACCTTAGACGTTTTTCTTTCTTAGTATGGGGAGTTTCTTTTAACTTGATGCAAGACAGTAATGGGTTCTTTGGCAGTAGAAAGCCCTGGTTTTTTTGTTCTTCTGACCCCAAGGCGAGTAAGTATACTGTTCCATGCTCCCAGTGGGAGTCTAGGGTGTGCATCTCCCCCATACAGTATCTGCCAGGAAGGGGCTGAGAAAGTGTCTCCAGTGGGTAACTGCCGCAGTGCACCATTTCCACAGCCTTTATCATTCAGGAAAAGTGTTTCAGACCTCCTTAAATATAACAAGATGAGAAATAAGTGAGTGTAATTGTTCTTTTCCAACTCCTCCTTCTCATTCCAATCAGTTGCCCAGAGCTATTGATTTTGAGCCCAGGCTAATAAGACACGCATCATCCTCCCAGTAGACTAGATCTCTTCATCCTGCCCTACCTATCTGATTCCTCGGTGGCACGCATCTGTGACGTCTGATACAGATTCACTGCCTCAGCGTTGGACCCTGTGTTGGTTCCGCTGGTGCTAATGGGCAGACGGGCGTCTCTGGACTGGCTCCTCTGCCCCCTGTGTGTGAGCTGGTACCAGCCCCTGGCTCCAGCATGCGGGAGTCTCAGCAGTTTGGAACTGCAGTGCAGGCAAGCCTGGTCTCAGTCAGATGTGCTCTTGGTCACGTGAGCAGAGAGATGTGCCCCGTACATTTCTGTGATGGAATACATTTCCACTGTCACCATGCTGGTTAACTGTGTGGAAGGGAGGCTTGGGGTATATCTATGTTCCAAAGCACTTAACTACTTCGAAGGTGGAAAGTAGACTTTAAAATACAATAAAGATAATTCTAGGAGTAAAAATAATGTGTGCAGAAAAAATCATTGATGGAGGCGCTTTGTTTTGTTTTCAATGAAGCAGTAAAGCTTTAATTTCTGTCCTTTCATCATAATTATGCTTTCTTATGATAGGGTGTCTGATTTTGATGTTTTCTCCTGTGGTTATGTTACAGCCTGCCTTAGTAGATTTTATTGAACCATTTATTTACTTATAAGTGTTTCAATTTGGTGTATATCAAGATATGTTCTTACGGCAGTGTTTTCCAAAGTATACCGTGTAAATGTTCGTAGGTTGCATTAAATAAAGTAGGATAAATGACTTGTATAATTACTATGTGAGAGCACAGTGGTTTGTCCTATACTGTTGCTGAATTATCAGTCCTGTTTTTGTTTTCTTGGACTCATATAAGACCAGTAGATACGTACATCAGTTGCAGAAATGCTGGGACCATGTAAAAAGAAGGTCAGGCATGACTGATTTTTAACTACTTACATGAAACGAACGTCTCCTGAATAATTTATTAGAAAAGAAAATCTCTCCGTTGGCCTTTTTGTAAGAATAGGAAGAAACTTAGAAAACCGCCGCTGTTTCCGTGGAGTTTTCTGGGTGGTCTGCCCTGAGACAGGTGTTTCAGGCTGCTCTGTCAAGCCTGATTGAGTGTCTGACCTGGGAGGGGTTCTGGGGTCTGCACCTAGGGATGGTGTCGCCCAGAAAGGGGTGGAGACTGCCGTGAGGCCTGCTGCTGATCCCGGAGCCCGGGGGGCAGCGGCAGAGGAGCAGAACAAGGAAGAGAAACTTGTCCTGGAAGTGAGACTGCGTGGGAGACAGCGATGTGGCTGCTCTGAAGTCTTCTTGAAGACACCTGGCTCGAGCGAACCTCCTTGGTGCTTTTAGACCTCTGCTAGGGTAGTGAAGCTTAGGGACACTCCAGGTTTTTAGGTATGATTAGAATAAAGGAAGACTTGGAACCTCAGAGCCCTTGAAAGTTCTTTACAACCCTTTCCAAAACCCTAGTACAGCAGTGCCTTTTACAAAGTGTGCTGCCTTAAGACTTCTGCTCTTTAGGGCACCAGTATTCAGGATATGAAGGACTCTAGAGGTTGCACTACACCTGTCTTTACAGTTTTAAAAACTATGTGTGTTTCCTAGTTTAATTTTATGGTGTCTACTAAGGAAATGTGATTGATATTTTTTAAAAAATTCTTTTTTATTTTATCAGTTGTGGACTCAATATTATTTAGATCTACTTTCACCACTATAATACATTTCTCCAGGGTGTGGTCTGTTTTGTAACTTCAGAACACATTTAAGGACCGGCTGCCCTGCCTTACAAGATCATGGTTTTGCCTTAATACAACATCCGTTGTCTTAGACCATTTAGTTAGTGTCTAGAAGGAGAGCAGGTGGCAGCCAGTTGGAGTGGCGTTGACAGCAGTAGTGGTGGAAGAGCAGACAGGAGGAGGAAAGAGTCTGGCTGTTGCTGTGAGAGTGGCTCAGATCACAGTTGCCTCGGGAGTGGTCTTGTGCATTAAGGTTAAACATTGAGCCCCATCTGGAAGGGGCTTGTGTGACCTTTGGACAGGACCTTTCCATTTTCCTGTTTGTTGTTTTATGAAACTGAATTTATCCGTCTGGTTTGACTGAAACGAGCCCGTAGTGGTGTGGTGCTGTGATACCGGAAGTCCTCTGGCTTGATGGTGGGGGCGGGGGCTGGGTGAGAAGTGGTCACTGTCTGCCTTGGCGAGCTGTTTGGATGGACCCAGTCCTGCCTCCCAGGTTCCTGAATGTAGCTTCTGCCTCTCGCTGGTGTGTGATTGACAGTAGCTCCCCTTTCCCTATCTGGGGTGCTCCGGTTTAGATGATGGGTTTTTATGGCCACATTGTATTTTGATAGATACTGATTTACTTCAGGTTCTAGCTCCTAGAGTTAGTAAAGTTATTAATTCTAAGAAACAGTTACCTAGTTTTCTTCCTTCTTCCTGAAGCTTCTCTGAGGTTCTTCTCTGTGCTGAGAATGTTGCTGATTTTTATCTTTATTGATTTATTATTTCTATAACCTGTTTGATTGTATTCTTAAGACTTTGAGTCCCCATAGTGATAGTAAACGAGTGGCTTTGGCACTCAGGTTAAAGAACAGAATTGGTGGGGCCTTTTTCAGCCTAAAAGAACTTAAGATTTTGAGGCAGTTACCTTTATTTGTAAGGACAAAGTAGTAAAGTGAGGATAGAAGGGAAGAAGAGAGAGAAGACTAAGCAGTGAGCAACCATTTATTCTAAAGACAGTTTGATCACATGTGCACATTTGCTATGGATCATGCGAGTGGGCGGTGTTTTGTGCTAGTTACCAAAGCCTTATTGCAAAAAATTCACTGAAGAATTAGTAATGTAGCAATAATAAAACATGTTAAGTCTAGGCACATTTATTCTAATCTGTATTTAGTATATGCTAGTAAGCATTATTTATTACTGTATGTGGATTGTATTACATTCAGAATATAAAATAATAATATAGTTAATTGTTTTTATCACTGATGCTAATGTTTCTAACCAAGATTATTATGTCATTGGCTGTGAGGAATTTCAGGGCCACAGGGTAGAACGACTATAACTCTGTGATGTCTCTTTCACAGGCCATGTCATGTTTGCAGAAATTAAGATGGAGCATGGGAAGTCCAAAGGCTGCGGGACAGTCAGGTTCGACTCCCCGGAGTCCGCTGAAAAGGCCTGCAGGGTAATGAACGGCATCAAAATCAGCGGCAGAGAGATCGATGTCCGCCTAGATCGGAATGCATAATGTCGCCTCCACCTGGAACATTCCTTCACGTGTTTTTGCTGAATCTTCTAGAAATAGTCTTTTTTGTTTGTTTTAGTAATACTGTATGCTACAAAAGCTGTAAAAATGAACTTTTAAAATTCCCACCAGCTTTCAACAGTATAATGTTAAAAATATACTGTGATTTTTTTTGTTGTTGTTGTTCATCTTACGTTGGTTTCTAAAAACAGCACGTCTGGTCATTCAGTTTAAATGAATGGTTATACTGTTTTTAAAGAAATAAGCCATTTTCATGTTGTTTTCACTAGGCATAGTAGAGTCTGTTTTGGTTGCCCCAGCTTTTATCAGTTTATTGTGAGGGGAAAGATAGATGGATTTTTTTCAAAGCTTTTGTTTTACACTTTATAGTTGTCCATGAAAAGAAGGGCTCCAACTAATTAAATATGATTTCAGTTGGTTTTAAAGTACTTTTCTTTGGCGTAAAGAATTACTGTAAGTGTTAGATTATAAAGTTCAGGATGTTTTTTATTTGACTTAAACGAAGAAAGGGATTTTTTCTTCTGTATTCTCCCATTCCCATTTTCCACATAACACTATTAATAAAATCAACCCCCACAGCCCCTTATTTTATTGTTTCCTATAATTCCAAGTTCATATAGAACTGATAGTGTAGCAAGCCCCAGGTACAGTAATAGGCAGACTACGCCCAATTTCCGGTCTAGTTTCCAATTATTAAAGTGAACTGCTAGAAAAAGAAAAATAATTGAGACGGTGAGGGAGACAGTGATGTAGGTGAGTCCTCTGCTGTTCACTCCCACGGGGGCAGATGTGTTTACGAATGCAGTTTGAATGAGCCAGGGAACGCCCAGGCAGAGCATGTCAAACACGTTGGATCCGACGATGTTAGCCATCGCCATGTCTCCTTTCCCTGCAGGCAGGAAGCAGGCTGTTAAAGTGTGCACCCCAGTACTGTATCTTATTAATAACCTTTGTGCGGAAAACACTGGATACTTTTTTTTGTTGTTGGTTAGTTTGGGAAAATCGTTATTAGATTGCATCTTGTTGAATTTGTATTTTAAACTTTTCCTTCGGTTAGTATTTAAAGTCTTAACATTTATTTAATAATAATTATTTATTAAACCATTTCGCAGCAAGGTATGTAGCTTACTCATTGCTTTTCATTCTAATTTAACATAGTTACTATTTAATGCACATTCCAATATTATTTCGGGGATTAGATTGAGTGAAATTGATATGGTATTATATAGTAAACTCTTGCCCTTGAGTCACTTTTTTCTTTCTTAAAAGTATGTTAAATGAGGAAATAAATATTTTCAAAGTTACCTTGACTCAGTGTATTTTAGCCATGCTCATAGGATGAGCACGTCAGCTTGAGCAGGAGGCCCACGTCTTACCTCTTCTGGCCACCAGCACGCTTGAGACGGTGTCTGGGATGCTGGTTCCTGCAGCCAGCAGGGTGAGGCCCATCACAGTGTCGGGGACCCGCAGAGTCGCCCCTGTGGGAGGCACAGATGCTGTGCATTACACGCCGTCAGGTCCTTTACAGATGGTGCCTTCTTGTTCAGAAAGAACCACAGGCGTATTTAGATTATTTCTGCTTTTATTATTAGTGCCTATTAATGTTTACAAAATTCTAGGTTTCAGTGCGTACATTTTTGATCATATCCAACACCCCTCTTTTTAGATTTCTGAGGCAGTTTCTCACTAGCAGAACGTTTGGAATCAGGTTGATAATGTGGATAACGTGGGCAGTACAGATTTTTAAAACATTTAGCCTAACTTTTACCAATGAGGGATCGCCTGATCGTACCCTTACAGAAGTTACAGATGTCAGCAGTGCGCCCAGTAGGGCTGTTGCTTAGTGTATGCTAAGGAGATGAAGCATTTTCTTGTTTTCTTTAACATTTTTTAAAGTATTAGAGTTAAGAATAGTATCTGTTTTTAAGCTATAGGTGTGTTAAGATGTATACGTTTTTTAAACTGCTTTAGTGGTACAACCTTAGTGTTTTCTTGGTAAAATCTGTATCTCTGATAAAAATGAAACCTTTTTGCTTTTTACTTGTCTTTGACGTATGGTCCCAATTTATTAATACTTGTGTTAAATTTGATGTCAACTCAACATTTTTCCTGGAAAGAGAAGCAGGGAAGTTTAAGAAAGGTGGGGAAGGGCACATGTAACTGCCCTTTTAATGTAACTGGAAATGTAGCTAGAATCTTTTTTTCTTTCAAAATGCTAATGAAAGGAACATAATTAGAAAGCAGCTTACTTACTGCATGCTTATTGGTACTGGAATTGAAGCTGGCTGTTAATTTTTGATACTTGCTAGACCTCATATGTACATAAATAGCACCATTCTTGATCATCCTAAGGCGCTGTTCTGTGATCTTTACTTTATTTTGCTCTCTTCCTGTTTTATTAATATCAAATATGCTCTGCGAAAATGTGGACAGATTTAATATGCAAACTAACTGGGCATTTCCATCTTCCTTATTAAAAAGAAAAATATTCTGCTCTTTGTTAGCATGTGATCCTAATACATACATTAGCTTAGAAAGGCCAGGGTAAGCAGATTTGGGGAAGAAAGGCCAGACAGCAGTCACTTAAACTTTGCAGGCTCTCTGCGGTCACTCCGTGCCCCGTGGGGGGCGAGAAGCAGTTGCCGATGGTGATGGCGCTTAAGCGAGGGGCTGTGCTCAGCACGACTTCACGAGCAGAAGCAGAAGCAGGAGCAGGCTGGGTGGTGCAGCGCTGGCAGGACAGAGGCGGACACTGTGACCTGTGCCGTGCGGCTTAACCTTCAGCAGTGAAACCCCAGCCCCACTTTGCCTTTTGTCCATGTTCTGCGTTTTTCATTTGGAAATCAGAGTAGATTATGACCAGGCAATTGTGAAGATAGTAGAAACCTAAAAGGAAACTTTATTTTACAGCCTTTTCAGTAATTTTATAGTGTATTTATGTTGCTGTATTGAAAGCAAAATCAAATTTAATCTCGTCACAGCGAGCACTCATGCTTTCCCCAGAGGCTGGCTCCTTACTGTGCTTCACTGTGGAATACCATTCACTGCGAAGGGTCCATTGACTGTGAACTCCAAGCAATGGGACTTAGTTATTAGCATGATAGATGCATGAATTTATTTTATTTATGATTCTTTGAATTGTACTTCATACAGTGTAATAAACAGGGAAAATGTAGTTAATACAGCTTTCAAAATCTGAATGATCGTGTATTTATATCGAATGTTTTTGTAAACAGCACTTTTCATCCTACTGAAAGAGAAGTGCACCCTTGACTACTCTAAGCGAACATAATGCAATTTGTTCTCACCTGAAATTGTTTTCTTGTTGTCCTGTTATATTTAAAATACATACCAGTTATGGTAACCATCCAAACCAGGACGTAGGTGAATGCAGATATCCATAGCGCAGACATGAGGAAGGTTATCACGTAGTAGTTTTTCCAAAACTTTCTACGACAATCTGGTGTTGTTAGGAAGAGTAATGTAATGATAGGAAGGGATAATACCCAGCAAATTCTTTTAAAGTCTGCTTCAGGCATGTGGAAAACACTTGGTGGGTCTGCTGTGGAAAAATTAAAAGAGTTTTGAGTTTTCTCAAATGGCCAATTAAGTCAGAAATGTCCATTTAGAAAGCTATATTGAAATAAATTAGCTGTATCAGTTTTTAAAAGGCTATTTAGAGCATTTGAATACCTCATTACTGATATTGCCGGCAAAAACCAATTGGAACTTTAGGGCAAACAATGCAAGATGTCATGCTCAGCATTTCTTGATTTATGGCCTTAGTTCATCAGAATGTCTTGGGCCATTTTCTCAGTATGCCAGAGACAGTGTACATGAAGTGGGAGTTGCTGTCTCTCGTCTCTCTGTAGAGACTATCTTTAGGGGCGTGTTGTTTCGGCAGTCAGCCCGACCTCAAAACACTGAGCTGCCCTGAGATAATGCACACTCAGGGAATGTAACATCGCTGTAGCAACTCTTTTATTAACTTGCTTAGTCTACACTAACTTTTTGTGAGTATTTTGGTCTGTATCGCTACTTTATTTACTAAATTCAGGTTCCTCAACAAATCCTAAAAAGAACCGTAAGAAAATAGGAACTAGCATATAATCTACAGTGTAATTTAAATGACTTGAGTGTGTCCTTTTATTCAGTTCTGCATTAGGAGAGGGCATGGGTAATAATGATACATTAGATAAAAATGGGTATTCGTTTTGAAATTGTTTAAAGTTTGTATGGCATTTTTAAAGTAATATACTTTTATTGGAGCAAGTCACGTTACAAGAAATGCCAGTAAAATCCTGAGTTTACAATGCCTTAGCCATTAGTTAATATTAGATATAATTTGAATGTAATAAAAGAATTTGGACGGACTTTTTTGAGTTTCTTATACAACTTATAGACACATACTTCTTATACTTTAAAGACTAGAAACTAATTTTTGTAAGAAGAGGAAAAAAATGTTTTAATTCTTTAAAGTAGTCAATTAGAGTGTTTCTTTCCTAATTACTTAATTAAAATAGAATCCAGATAGCTAGTTTTTAAAGTGATTCATATATTCGTGCTTCCAGCCATAGCTGAATTTGACTTCCACTGAATACATGTACTTAAATGTTTTGCTGCTGCTTCATATGACGGTTAAGTCTCAGCTGTTTTTTCACTTCCCCCAACCCAGTCCCTTCTTGAACCCGTTTCCTCAGTCAGGACTTAACCCCTTGGAGTTTTCTGGCCCCTGCAGTTCCTAGGCCACCAAGTCTTGGTGACGCTTTCCTCAGCATTGTCTCAATCTCTTCTCCGCAGCTGTGTTGCCTTCCCTCAGAGACGCGCCCACCCTGGCCATACCTTTTTACACTTGTCGTCTCTGGCCCTGTGTTCAAGCTTCTGCAGACTGTTTTGGGGTGACATTCCTGAAGGACAGCTTGAATCACGTTCCTGCTAACAGACCCTCCAGGGCTCACACACTGGCATTTAGGGCCCTGTCACTTTCCTTCCCGTCAGCCTTGCCTGGTGTGCTGCCCGGGCCTCATCTGTGCAAGGTCTTCAGCGGCCTTGGCCTCAGTCCTTAGACCGGAGACCGGACTTTACTTGCAGCTGTGTCACGTAGGGTAAAGATTTTAGTTCCGCTTGCTTATTGCTTATAACATCCTACAAAGTTCAGTTAAATGCTCCTTTTTCCGTTAATCTGTCACTGCCAGACTTTATACAGTCTGTTCCAGTTAGAAACTACAGTTTATTTTATTGAAATAATACTGGGAACACCTTAGGGACTGGAACCTTGTCGGCCCTAAACCCCTGCTCTATTAGGTAATCGGTGCACAGCAGTTGCTAACTTGAACTGAGGCTCTCGGGGCTTTCCTGGGATAGACTTAGTAGCGGGCAGGCTGTGGCCATTACCTTCAGAAACCTGGCTGAGACCATGCAGACTTAAGGAGAGCTGGGAGTAGCCTGAGTCTTCATAAAAGACCCCGCTGTCCGTTCTCGACTGGCGGCGGATGAACGGCTGAGCCTCCTCTTCCCAGTCCATGAGCGCCTGGGTGCCTCTGTCCTCCACGGCCCCGGCCAGCCTGGGGCAGCAAGCGCTGCATTTGCTTAGAATGCACTGCCGGATTTTAACATCAAAACTCAGCGCCAAAACGTAGAGTCCGTATATCAAAAGCAGTATACTTCCTTCATACCTGTAAATGAAAGGGAAACTTTGTTTTTGAACTTAAAGCAGCAGTGATTTTAGAGTTAATGACTGGGATAGTGTTTTTTCCTTGTTTTTGTTTCTGTTTGCCTTGTGTGTGCCAGGGAAGCACTGCATTGGTGAGGCACACCCCCAACCCTAGTTAGTACTGTCCTGCTGATAATATTCTAACAAAAGCAGCATTAAACCAAGGAAACATTTGTAGATATTTTTGTTATGCCACTGAGCTAATTTTTAAAGAGTCCTTATCTTTTAGAAATATGTACTGAGGGACTGGGTATTTATCTCAGTGGCACAAGTGCTTGCCTGGCAAGTGCAAGGTCATGAGTTCAATTCCTGGTACCAAAAAAAAAAAGTAATAATTGGAGATTTTAAAAATAAAACCAAGGAGTCGTAATGAGCTTTTTTTTTGTTTGTTTTTTGGTCTGTTTTGAGGCAGGGTTTCACTATATGGTTGAGGCTGGCCTTGAACTCACTGTGTAGCCCAGGCTGGCCTCAAACTCTGGCCTTGAACTCACTTTGTAACCAGGCTGGCCTCAAACTCGAGGTGATCCTCCTGCCTCAGCCTCCCAAGTGCTAAGATTACAGGCCTGTGCCACCATACCCGGCTGTAATGAGCATTTTCTACTTCAGTTCTTTGATACGGTTCATTCCCCCACACTTGTAATAATTATGAAAAAATATACATTGATTTATTTCAGCTGTGCCTATTTGAGCTTTTTGCTCTAAGAACTTTGTGAAACTATTCAGAATATGTTACACAGTGGGGGGCCTTTTTAGTTGCCATGCAGAGATTTTTTGATGATTTTAGTATAACTGAATCGGGTTTATATTGACAAGAAAACAAAGATAACCTCAGCCATTGCATCATAAGGCCCTGAGAATTGTTTCCCCTTCCTCTGGTTTCCTAATTATCTGTAGGCAGCTCATGGAACCACATTTGGCCTTGTCTGTGCTTTTCGTTTCAGAGCCAGTGAAAGTCTCTGCCCGCAGCTCAGTCAGCAGAGGTCTCGTTTTCCTAATGTGGGACATTCGTTGGCTCGGATCCTTCAGTCACTTGCCCTGCAGACTGCTGATTCCAGAAAGATCCTTTCTGAGCGAACACGGTCTGGGGAAGCTGGACCAGACACCAGGATGACTCATTTAGCTGTTATCTTCCCCGCTAGGTTTTAAACTTCTGGATGGCAGATACCACTTGGTGCCGCAAAGCTCCACTGAGCATGATTCTCCTTGTTTTGCTCCGGAGTTAATATAAGGCAGAGCACGTGTGGCCATGTGTTTTACTGTCTTTCTTTCAGATGCCTAGCATAATGGTACACACCTCATAGATGTCTGGTGTGCATTTGAAAAGGTTTGTATCTATTGACAGTCACTGTCATTTTCATTTTTTTGTACCAGCTGGGCAGAGGGAGATTACAGGAGAGCAGACAGTTTTTAGTACTGACAGCTGAATGTTGGCTCCTAGAGGAAGAGGGCCGTACGCTTCTTCCTGCTACATGAACGTCCAAGAGAAATTGGAAGGGACGCATTTCACTTCCTTTACTATCTTTTTCCAATCTTTTGTGACCATGACTGCCTCTCTCCAAGGCAAAGTAAACAATAACCCAGCAGAAGAAAAGCCAACAAAAATTGGGAAAATATCTGAACAGACAGCTAATGGGAGAGGAAAGATTGATATTCTCCAATGAATTGTGAGAAAATGCAAGACCGTGAGGTGACCAAGAAAACCCCCCAAAACAAGTTTAAACAACACAAGGCCATGAGGGGAACCTGCCGGCAGCCGTGAGGAAGGTAGAATATTCCAGCGACTGCGAACATGGAGCGGAGGGGGCGTATCATTGAGAAGTGGCCGGGGGACATCCCTGCATAAAGACAACTGAGCCACCGGATCTCATGCTCTAATTAGGTTTTATGTGGGCGTCACAGGGATGTCGCACTTACCAGTAAACTTGGTTGTCAAATATTATGGCAAAAACTGCCGCCGCGCTCACGGTGTACGCTGTGCAGTCCCTGAACAGAGGCCAGCAGGACAGTGGTGAGACCTGTGGACGAGAGGGGATTGTCCCCACTGCTGTGGCAAGGAATCCGGTGTGGCAGGGGCAGGGGGGCGCACACTGCTGAGGCTGTTTGCATGTTAAAGCTGCTAGCTTTCGTGTATTGCTTAGAGAAAAAGAAATGTGGAGGAATGATTGCTTCTAAACATACCCTGACTAGTATCAATTGGAACAGGAACTACTGTGGGTTACCTAAATGGAATAAAAGTTTTTCTACTGATTAAATGTGATTGAGCGTATTACTAGTGGCTTGTTGCTCATCCCAGACAATGAATTATTTTTATAACTTGTCAGGATGATACATTTTATTGAGTAAAGTCTTTACGTACCATGTTAGAGAGCAAGCCACAGGCTGCACAGATGCCAAGGAGATTATAAATCGCAGATCCGAGAATGGTGCTAATGCCGATGTCTCCCTTCGTGACAAATACGCCTATTAGCAAGAGCGGCTGCTAAGTTAGTGTTCACTTGGAGAAAATCAAATTACAAGGAGTAAGCAGAAAGAGCCATACTCACCCAGGAAAGCGGTCACCAGCTCAGGAGCTGAGCTCCCCGCCGCCATGAACGTCGCACCTGCCACGTCCTGAGATAATCCAAGGGCTGAGGATACGTGAAATGATTATTGTGCTGAGAAAGCGACAAGTGACAGGATGTTTTCACAGCTGAATATAACACACATGCAAGGCTACAGCTTCACATAAGACATGTTAACACATAAGACTCAGCTTCACAAAGATGAAGCCGGAGAATAAAATGGGCAGGTTAGAAAACCAGATTAATCCGGTGCCCTGCTTTCTTTATGGACCCCAGACTGAATGCTTCTACAGGAATGGGGAGAAGCCAGAGGGCTGCTGTGCTTCCTGATCACCAAGATTAGGGCTTGTTTCCAACCCAGCGGACATTCCCAGGTGTAGACGAAGTGGAGAAACACCATAACTTCTTTAAAAACTAAGGCACCCCAAGTGGAAAGAAGCAAAGGGAGCACAGTACTAGTTAAGATCTGCAGGTGGAGCTGAATTGAGCTTGTTCACAAATCTGCAGTGTCCACTGTTGTTAAGAACTGGTAATCAGCTTAACGCCAGCTGAATTAAATCAGCGTGGTGCTGCGCGTACATGGCCACCTGAGGAAAGTTGCCAGCATAAATAGAGACACCGAGAGGAAGAGTGACGCATTGTGGGTTCTAAAAGTGTTGCTGTTTGAGCCGTTGGTTCTCCTGGAGGAGCTCATCATGACTAGCTTCCCCAGTGCAAGTTTGGCCATTATCAGAGGAGCTCAGGACCTTGGTGGGTGGCCGCGGTTCACTTCGGGGGAGCTCTGGACCTTCCATTGAGCATCGCGTCCTGGTTACGGAAGGGAAGACGTGGGCTGTTGAATCTCCAGGAGAAGCTTGTCACACTGGCTTCCTGGCATGTACCCGACTGTTCTCATCATCTGAGGAGCTTGGGACCTCCTTGTCGCTGAGGGTGGCTGTGGTACTTTTCAGGGCAACCTTGGTTCTTACTTGGCTCCAGTGTAGAACCCTCAACCTACAGCTCCTTCACCCCGCTGGCACAGACCCACTGCTGACCTTTGGGCCTTCCCAGTGCAGATCCGTAAAACAGACTGGCCTGAGTCCTTGTTGTGGGCTCTAGACCTCCAGTTGGTCTTGTGGTGGGCACTGTCATGGGCTCTAGGTCTTCAGCTGGACTCATGCAGGACATTGCTGTGGGATCCAGGCCCTTGGCTGAATATTCTGGGTCTTTAGAGTTGTGGATAGATTTTCTGCACTTTCTGGTGTTTAACTCTGGGTCACCATCATAAAATAATATTATAAATTCTGTGTCCTGATTCTAATTGTTCTCACAACCCCTGACTACAGCATCCACATTGTCTAATTACAAAGTACTTAACAAAACCTAACACAACTTAATTTTAAATATTGTACAAATATTTAAAACATTGATCTATTAAAACCCCAAGAAAGGCAAGAAAATACAGTGCTGCTGTTCGAATAATTGTGTGTATACCCTCCAGACTCGATAAGCTTGCACGTGCATTCACTTAACCAGTGCCACAAGACTTGGTATGTATATTTCTGGGCCTTTCAGCGCAGAGCAGACAGCCCCACTCTGTGAAGGGGAAGAGGAAGTCATGCTGGAGAAGTAACCCCACCTCTGCTTTGGGAAGGCTAGGGCCAGGCTGCCCTGGAAATGTCCAGCCAGGCTTCCTGGCAGGAGGCCACCTGTAGTGTGCCGGGGCAAGCCTGGTGTAGCTTGCATTGCATTGCGTTTCTGTCTCTCAAGTGATTATGAAGATGTAAGGCACGTGTACTGCACGTGTGATCAGCCAGCCCTCTGCCCCAGCAGGTCCCTGTCCTAAGACTCGAGCACTGCATGTGGCAGACATTCAGAGAGAAAATTACGTCTGTTCTGACACGGACAGACTTCTCATGTCATTGTGAAACAGCTCCAAACTCACCTTTCTGTTGTGTGAGGTATTGTAAACAAGTTAGAGGTGACATAAATGATACAGAAGGAATGCGGTTTATATAAAAATAGTATACTGTGTTTCAGAAGCGACTCGAGCACCCCAGAGTTCGATATCATCAGAGGGGTCCTGGAATGAACCCCTGTGTGTACCAAAGGAGGACTGTTCTATATTCATAAAACCACTCTAAACAGTGCATGTGTATACATACATAGTATATAGACGCATTCATATACAATATATACATTTATGTTACCACTGGCCAACTGGCCATGAAATTTAAAAACAGATTTCCTTTAAAATGTTTGGAACGCAGTAAGTGTACATAGATATCATATCGACCTTCCTCAGTTCTGATCAGTAGAATTTACATTTTGCAGAAGAACGGGGTAAGGGCATGGGCTGGAGCTCTGTGGAAGACGGCTGTGGAGAATACCTGAGGACCTGCGTTCAGTCCTCAGTGCTGGAAAAGCAGAAATCCAAAGCCCCAGACCAAAGCAAACAGGTCCTAGAAGTCACTCAAAGTTGCGTGATAGTACGACTCTTAAACGCGGCCACTTACAGAGGCATAAACCCTAGTCTACTGATTGTAAGTCCAATGCCGTATTTCAAGACTGCAGTCCAATGACACATACGCAGGCCAAGTGTGACCTGGTGGGTGACTCAGTTATTTTCCCCGTTTCAGAGTGCTGGCACCATAACTGCTCCTATGCTGTTCTTTCCTTGGGGAGAAACCTGGTTACGGGGAGTCAGGAATGCTTTTCCAGCATGAGTTTTCAGAGGATTTATAAATTTAGCGCTATTGGTTATTTTCTTGAATTGTCTTCCCAAATCCAATCAGGCTTAGATAGCTTGTGGGAGAAGTTTATTTTGAAGACAATGCTTTATCATAAAGTAATGGGTCAAACTTGTTGTACCTGAAGACGGCTTCATTAGAAAAACTCCGTTTCAAGAGAGAAAGGTGATCTATTGGTCTGTGGCAAGGCAGGGAAATAGGGGACCCTTTAGAATACTCTGTCTCCAAGCAGAACAAAGCTTGTTTCTGTTCATTGGGCTCTAATCAAATTGTGGAAGGAGATACTCTGTATAGGTGCATGAATAAAATTTCAAAGATATTTTAACAAGTTATATCTTGAGGTTCTAAGGACATTTTGTAAAATGGTTTATACTTTTGAACTTTAGAATAGATTGGCTTTGTCTTCGACCTTTGGGTAGCATTTCTCTCTGCTATAGTTTATTATGAGAGATAAATTGTATCGAGTTTTTTTCTCTCCCTAGCAATTACTCTTTTTCTCCCCCTCTACAATCTGAGAGAGAAATCACATTTCCTTCAGGATGTAGCAGAAATGTTCAAGGTGAGTTTTACAGGTTCAGGTACCAATACACTGTTGATGTGAAGTACAGCTGTAATTAAAATTCAGCAGCCTTTTACACTTAAATGTGTCCTTTTTTGTAGTGCCATGCTGAAGCGCTTACGGTGGCTTTTGAAAGTCTTCTACACCATCTAGTCAGAGAAATATTAAACTAAAACTCAGACCTGACTTCTGGCCCGGACAGTAATTTGATATGAAAGTTATATCCAAGTGGGAGGTTGTACAACGTGATCTTTAGGTTATCTTCTAATTTTTTCAATCTTAAAAAGTAGACTACAGATTCTATGTTTTAAAGACCCCATGCCTCTTTTTATTGTTAATTAAATTCCATTGACAATAAGAAGTCCTGCCTTACTGCAGATTGGAACATGGAGAGGAGAAGAAGCCAGGAAAAGAGTCACATCCCTTACCACTGTATTCTAAGCACTGCTGTCATGTTTTAGTATTTCTAGTCCTTGTCACAGCACACATTTAGCACAGTTATAGCCATAGGCCACACAACATTTGGTGACTGACCCCTGGCACAACTTTAAAAAGCAAACTTTTTTGCTTTGTGAGAATACTGGAGTTACCAGAAACAGTCAAGAGCCACTCAACTCTAGTGACCAGGACATGTACTTGTGCCGAGTAATTTAGGTTCCAAAATGAAATGTGATACCATCTAAGTTTTTTATGTTTGACAAAACTGGATCTGAAATAAATTTCAAATGTATTTCTATAACTATATTGAGTAAAATCAGCATCATCAGAAGAGTAATTATATATATATATATCTATATATATATATCTGTAGTATTCTGTAGTATTTTCTGTAGTATTTTCATAATAAAATAATCTGGTTATTATTATTTCATAATAAAATAATCTGGTTACATTTACCACCTTATATCTTGCCTGAGCTATGAAGCAATGCATTGAAACACAGCTGTATGGAACTGACTCTGCAGAAGACAGCACCCTGCCCTCAGTTTAATGGCGGTAACATTACAGTAAAGTTCCACCCGGCTGTAGCCTTCGAGTCCACAGGACGCTTCACCTCCAGTCCTCACACTTCCCTGGCCGCAGCTTGCCTGGAGTCAGAGGTGGGATGGCAAGCTAGACCTGTCTGACACCAGAAAGCTGCTCTTTTGGCTGCCCAAGGGGATCCAGTGGTTAATACCCAGCCGCATCGCTATCCCTGCATGGCAGCCTGGAAACATACAGACTGCTCAGCGCTGCGTTAGATCCCAGTGCCTGGTGTGGATTTAAATGCGAGCCAAGGGGACCACGCTGTAGATCAGAGGAGGAAGAACAAAGGAGGTGCACGCTCTCAGCAGCCCGAGTGCCCGTGTAACCGGGGAGGCTCGAGTGTGAAGCCTTTGTTCTCTGGGAAGCTTTGGCCTCTGTAAATTTCATGAGGATTAAGAACCAAACAATCCCCTGAAACTATAGGTATCCAAATGCCACACTTCGAATTATTCCACTCCCAATTTTATCAATTTAGAACCAATTCCACCTGGAATTAAAACTTGTATTTCCTTTTCTGTATTTCTGAACCACGAAGTATTAAAGAAAGTGAAAATTTTCTAAATAAAATGCAAACATTTTATGAAGTTTCCCCTCATTCTTATTAAAATCATTTTTGCTTAAGCATCAGCATGGTGCAGAAACTGGAATTTCTAACCTAATAGCCTATTAGTGCCATATTTAAGAAGAAAAGTTTTATAGCAAGCTTATTGTTGAATTTGGCTTACATCAAGAGATGATCCTTTAGAGGTTCTCAGGTTTGCTTTATGCAGCTATCTTGGGAAAACTGAAGGAAAGCTGCTGCAAACAGAGGTTCAGTGCCTCTGAGAGGCACTTTTCAAATCAAAAGGACACCGTTTTCTTTTACACTGAACATAGAGATAAGAGGTACTAGTCTTATTTGGGTTTTAATGAAGTTATCATATAATACATTATACTTAAAAATAATTTAAAATAAAGTATCACTTTTGAAATAATTAAAGATTTTTAAAAGTGGAAAAGCATGATATAGATGCTAATGTAAGATAAAAGGAACTTTAAACAGTATTTTAGTGATTAAGGTATAAGGTACAGCTGCTATGTGGATTGTTTAGACAAATACAATAAAGGGTTCTACAAGCTTACTTCCTACCTAGTGAAACAGTACTTGCTTTTATTTACCTTAAACTAGGTTTTCAAGCTCTGGCAGACACACCGTGGATTTGGTATTTGCTCTGAACATATTTATATTGACTTTGATCATGTGCCTCCTGCACTTTCGTCTCCCCTGGGTGAAGGAGTCTAAGCTTTGTAGTCTGAGCTACAATGAGCGTTTGGGGCTGTTTCCTGTGTGCGGGGTCCTGTGTGAGCACTTTCCTCGCGTTTCCTCATGCTCCTGGGCAAAGAACTCCACTTCCTCTGTTTCCCTGCTGCCAGAGCTGGTATAGAGAGAACGGAGCCCTTGCCCAGGGTCTGCTAGTAAGTGGCAGAGCAGGGACCGGAACGTGGTCCCAGAGTGGACACTATGTCCCGGCTATGTCGCTAGTGTCGTGTGCCGCTGGAGTATATGGTGCTGTGTTCCTCCCTTCTAGTCCTATGAGGATTCTCAACGTTGTCACCGACCAGTCAGCAAGCAGGTTAGCTCAAAGAGCTAGGCAGGGCTGGAAACGCCCCGAGCAAAAGCACCAGCTCTGTCCTCAAGGTAGTGGGAGTCACTTCACAGACCAAGCGCGAGGACCTTGGGCAAAGGCTATAAAGTCACGCTTCCATGCATGAGACCACAGGGCTGCTTTCATTCCTCAAGCCTGGAATCCCCGTCTCTGTCCCCCCGAGCTTCTGCCCAGCAAGGACCTAGAGAGCACAGCTGATGAGAGTAAAGGACATCGCCTGGGTTCACTCCTTACTCCATTATTACCTCTGGGTCCTTGGGCTCGAACCTCTAATCACATAACTCTTTTCCCAGAATCTCCAACCTGTTTTGTCCCCACCACAGAAGCCAGTTTTTCCCTCAAACATAAAATGCACTGTACAACTAGACTGCATATTTTGCCCTGTGTTACGTGGATTAGTTGCACTTGAGCCCTCTGTGTTTAAAAATCACCATTAACTTGTTTTTTCCCCCACCGACCCTCATGAGAGAAAAAGCAAAAGGAGACAGATTGCAGGCGGGACACATGGCAACAGCGTTCTCTTGGAATGGTTTCGCAAATTAAGCTGATAGAAAAATGTCTCAATCTGCCCAGTAGAGATATGTGCAGTGCTTTTCCAGGGTTGAAGGGCAGAGAGGAGGCCATGTGACATTTGTAATCACAAGCACAGCAAGCTGGGAAACAGAATCCTCTTGGGAAGGCTCTGGTGGCAGTGGCTTTGAGAAGTTTCTGGGTCACTCACTGCGCACAGGCTGGGCTGAGCCGGGGCCCTGCCGGTAACCGGTGAGAGCCTCTGCCCTCACGGTTTCTGGCTCTGCTCCGGCGTGGAGACTCCACTCCTGAGCCTCCCTTTGCTAAAGTTTCCCCAGGACTCTGAGCCTTCCTGGTGATGTGAGGGTGGAGGGACACAGTGACGGGGCTGGGGTGGGCCATGGCCTACAAGTTCTTCATGCTGCTCCTGGCTGGAACTCGGAGCCCTGCACCCATCGCGCATGATGGGTAGGTGCTCAGCGCTATGCTAGGATCTCGTGTACATTTCAGACAAAACGTTTAGGCCTGAGATCCTAATTATGATGGAGGAAGTGTGTTCGTAACATTAATTAAAGTCCTGTAATAAGATTGCCAAGAGTCTAAACTGACTCATAAATAATTTCACATAGTCTCTTTATTTTATCATACATTTCCGCAGAGTCACAGTGGGGATTTGATACATGTTTTTGTTAAAATTTTCAATGCCCTTGGGAGGAACACTTACTGTAAACCTGCTCGAACAGAACAGATCTGATCGCAAACAAGGATGTACAATTTTACAGCAGTTATTTTGAATTTTGCCATGAGATAGGAGATAGGTGAAGATTCTGGTGAGTATGGGCTCTCCTCATTACCTCCCTTGGCAGTTGTATCTTCTCATAAGTAGAATCAATACATCACACAGTCTCTGCAGGATTTGGGGGACCTGGCATACACCTCACTGCATATGTACGTGTATACGAGCATGCGCTACACTAGTTTTTCTGTAATTATAGCACGATAAACAGTCGACAAGTTAACTTCAGCCCACTGTGGACTGTCTCACTAAACTGCTCTGAGGATGATGTTAATAACTATTAGCTGATAAAATGAGCAAAGTGATTGCAACTCAGTGCTCACTGGAGAACTGTGGGGAAGGGGCCACGTCTGCAGACTCTGCTGGAGCCAGTTTCCGTGGACAGAAACGCATTGTGGGGAATCATTTTTTACCGCTGATGTCACAGTTTGGATGAGACCATGCTAGACCTTAAGAGAGAAATGACAGAATGAAGCCGTAGGCATTTAGAAATGAACTGAGCTAGCGTGGTTTCAGTCTCGTTTGGTTTATAACAACTGAAGACCTGGCGGTGACACAGCGTCCTCAGCCACTTGTTTGTCACAGCTACTGCACTGTCGTCTACGGCATGGAGATTTGCTGGAGAGAGACATTTGCTGATACTGTCCCCGGGCAATCCCACAGGTGGCAAGAGGGGAGTCATTAGGACAGGCATGTGAAATCTCTTAACGAACATTATTTTGAAGTTATAATCTAAATTTTAATGCAACAGTTTCTTCTGCAGGCTAGAAAAGCTATTTATGTATTTATTTATCTCCACTGCTAAGAGGACTTGTAAACAAAATTTTTCACAGGGTTTTTCCTTCATTCCCGCCATGCTTCAGTGCAGTCACGGTTTAGGACGTGTGGAGTACCGTGGAATTTAGATTTCTTCATGGTATGTAATGAAAAATTTAAATTTTTAGTTGTTTATACTTTTCTGATTAAATGTGTGGTACAGACATGAATAAATTTGTTAGAAGAGAGTTGGGATAATAGAAGCAGTTACAAATATATAAAGCAACTATTTGAAAATTGGTCAGCTTGAAAAATGGTCTTATATTCTATAACAAGACAAGGTTTTAGTCAAAGAAATAAAAATAGGGGAAAACTATAAGGGAAAGAAAATAAGCACCTGGAGACCATATTCCTGAGTGACATAAATCGGACATGTGTGTACATACTGCTTTGTTTCTCTGGTGTGAGAAACTGAAAGTGTAAATAAGGACCAAAACGTCTACTAGGTATTGCAAAATACAAAGAAAATGTTCAAATGAGGAGGGACCAAGAGAGAGAGGAGAGGGAAAGGGAAGGAGAGAAAAGAAAAAAATGAGAAAAAGAAGGAAAAAATGGAAACAAAGCTTTTGTGAATGGGGAGGGAAGAAAGGGTCAGGGAGGGGGGAGGAAAGGGAAATAAAAAGAAGCAAGTCATGTCATAGACAGTTACCAATTCCCTGTGACGGATGTGATCATTATGTAGACCTGAAGCGTACCAATGACAAACCATTAAAGAAAAGAGACGGAGGGGACAACAGGATATAAGAAGAATTAAGATGTGTTATGTACAGGTGCCAGCTCCCCACAAGGAATGCAGTCATTATGTGCTGCAAACAGTTTTTTTGAAAGAAAATATTACAACTTTTAGTGCCTAGTGATAAAAAGACCTAAGGAAAAAAACCACAAGGAAAATGATAAAAGAGATTTATAAACCTACTTAAAATATTTAAGCTTCAATGCAATAGACACAAAACCAAAAGGAAACAACAAACTATGAAAGATCATACAATAGAGAAATTATATCAGAAAATGTTAATATCTTTTTATATTTTAAATCTTGAAAAATCTGAGCAATACTGATTTTTTTCTTTCTTTTCCAATAGAATATGAGCAAAGTAGCACAGAAATCAAAGCAAATTTCAATAAGCATATAAAATATTCAACCCCATAAATAAGATGATGAATACAGGGTTTATAGAATGAAGTTCTAGTTTATAGTAATTGAAAAGATATTAAAAGTGATGTTTTCTTGACTGGAGACTGCGTATATATCAAGGAGGTTTAAATCAGCCTACCCTCTATGTGCTTTTTGGCAATTACGAGGCTTAAAATATGTTGACTCTACCTCCTCATCAGAAATTCACCAGAGAAGAATGTACATAATTTATGTAAGTATGGGCATAATAGTATTTAAAACAAAAAATTTAAAACAAATCAAATGTCCAGAATAACTGTAGTTTAAAATAATACATTTCTATTGGATACTTGCAATATGGGAAAATCCTTTTAGATGCTCACATCATTTATTTATTCTGACTATGCAAATCATGTGTTTGAAGAGCAACGATGGGAAGAAAAGTGCATAATTGAGTATTTTATTATATTTTATTTTACTTTATTTTTTTGGTACTGGGGATCGAACTCATGACCTCATGCTTTCCAGGCAGGGTTTTATGTCCCTGAGCTAAATCCCCAGCAACAATTGAGTATTATATGAGGAACGTAAAGATCTCAATCAGTTTCTCTCCTTGTTTTCCTCCCTCTCTGTCTCTGTTTCTGTCTCTCTGTGTCTCTCTTTGTTGTCCCTGTCTCTGTCTCTGTCTCTGTCTCTTTTTCTCTATATATGTTTCAAAAGACTGAAAGGAATACTATATACCAACTTTTAACTGTGAGGATCTTGGGGTGACAGATATATAGGTGGGATTACCATTTTCTTCCCTGTTTAAACATTTTTCATTCAGTGAACCAAAAACATGTTAAGGTAATTTAACCTACATCAAAACTATCAACACCAACGTGAAATGTAAATTGTTATTGTCTGTAGGCCCTGCTGTTGTAGGGACTGAAGACACTGCCTTACAGCTGTGAGCAAGGGCGAAAATCGGATGCTTCGCCGTTCGGCGGGGCTGGGAGATGGGGTGGTGGAAAGCAAGTGTGTGTGTGTGTGTGTGTGAGAGAGAGAGAGAGAGAGAGAAAGAGAGAGAGAGAGAGACAGAGACACAGAGAGACAGAGACAGAGACAGAGGAAGAGATGCTGGCATTTCTGTGCAAACCCCAGAATCTGGAATAGGAAACCCAGTCCTTCGGTTTGTCTTGTAAATGAGCACTGGGAACAGTTCGCCAGGCGGGAGACAAGACTGGCAATGCTGGTGTGTTTTGCTTTTGTTTTCGTTTTTGCTTCCCAGGCATAAAACACCACTGATGTCCTGGCACTGCCTGCTTCTGGAGGCCTAGAGCTCAGGGCCTTGGGGTGGTGGATCCTATTTTCAGAAACTAGAAATAAAGCTTAATTTTTAACAGCTGAATTTATGATTCTCCTATGCCTGAGTCACTTCTGACAGGGTGCGGGACTCCTGCCCTCCCTGGCCCTCGGTTACCCATTCATCTCCTTCATGGCAGAGCGCTGGGAAAGGCAGGATGGGAAGAGGAGGCCTTAATCACAAGCGTTTATCATCCATCTCTTTAAATAAAAGCGTTGCTGTTCTGAGAGCAAAAGTGTAAAATTTTTCAAAGCATCACGTGGCAAGATCAGGAATGGCACTGTATTAGGAGTGCAACTCAAGTGCATGAATGTGAAACCCTGGAACAGGCCCGACGGTGCCGCGGGAAGTTCCTGGAGGTTGGCAGTGTGTGTAGCACAGTCTGGAGGTCCTAATTCCGGTCACTCCCCAGAGAAATAGCACCCAGCTGGCTCCCTAAGACTCGGGGCCCCACAGCACAGAAGCAAGCGCTCTGCACCCAGCTGGGGCTGAGGTGAGCTGCTCCAAGCACACCCGTGCCACACTGTGCAACACGTCTGCTCTCGGAAGGTCACTTACTTTCACTGATGGTCTCCAGGGCGGGCAGAAAGTACTGGTCACAGACGATAGACACGGCCAGGAACATGTAGCAGATGAGGAGGAGGTAGATGACCACGCCGCCGTCCGCACGCTCCTGTGGCGTGAAGAACCCTTCGGGAAACTCGGCCGACGGGGAAAGCACGCACTGGGTGCTGTTTCCTAGTGAGGGGAAGGAGGTGACAGCGTGGAGCTTGGTGGAGTCACGCCCTGCAAGCTCACGAGGAGCTTTCCCTTAAGCCAGGGCAGTATCTGGGTGGAATTTTAAGACCCCCGTGAAAGCCTCCGGGGCACCTCGGAGTGTAATGCAGCCCGAGCGAGAGCCTTAAAGCGATCAGCCTTTGGGGTTGGAAGCTGCTTTCATGAGACGAACCAACGACGGAAGAATGAAGGCGAGGCAGTTATTCAATCGCTTTCTGTATGTGTACCTAGAAGGGAATTTTCACCCCCCGCCACCCTCAGTAGGAACTGGGTCTCTGGTAGATAAATATTTCTAATCACTGGACATGTCGTCTTCTCGTCTCAGAGCTAAGCTGTCCTCAGGCCTCTGCAAAGCATCATCTACCACTGGCAGCGTTCGAGGGTGATGGATTTTGTTTTTCAGGATGCAGTTTCCAACAATAAAACCAGAGACTCGCCTAACCCGTGATGGCCGTTAATTATCCCAGAGCTATCTTGAAAAGCTTCCTGGAGGGAGCACAAATGTTGGCTGTCCTTCCGAACGCTAAAAATCAGAGCCAACTCAGCAGGAAAGAAGCAGAAGAGAGTCTTGGGTGCGTTTCCCTCACCCTGCGTCTGAATCCCTGCAGTGGGGAACAAACCAGCAGGTGCAGTTGGCCGCAGAGGCGCCTACCTGTGGCCCTTGGGAGACGCTGAGGCAGGGAGGCTCCCGGGGAAGGCAGGGGTCCCGTGGCTCCGATGATACCGAGCAGCAGGACCCTCCTGGCCCACACTGGGCCCCGCGTCCTCTGCATTTCTGCTGCGCTTTGTCTGGAGCCTGCAACCCTGGAAGGGGGAGAAGAGATTCGCAGAATCATGTGAGGAGTCTCCTCCTGCTTCCCAAGCGCTGCCCCGGGCTCTCGTGGTGAGGCCAGCATGGGGGTGAGGGTGACTGCAGCCAGCCAAGCTTCTCTAATCAGGAATCCCAAAGCCCAGGAGAACCCAGGGAGGAAGGCTGAGGAGCATTCTCTCATCGGTCCCCAAGGCGCTCAGAGCCCAGGGCAGACCCAAGCAGCCTCCCCTTCCTACACGTCCAGGTTTTATCCAGCGACGTTGTTCTCTCGCAGCTTTGGGCTTTCTCTAGATTTGCAAAGGGCTATTGCAATGGTTTCCACTCCTCCCTCCCCAGTCCTTGCTCCTGGGAAGAGCTGGGGCCCGTGCCTGTGCCTTCCTTGGCTGACTTGGCCTTCTTTGGTGGTTCTGTTTTGGCTTCTTAGCTTCACTGCCCGGGAGGGCTGGAGGTAGGAAGGTTGGTTAGGAGGAGACCTCAGTTACCTAGTGGAGAAGCAGCAGGGGCTTCAAATGAACACGGTGGCAATGGGAGAGAGAGAGAGGCCCAGAGATTCAACAACTACCTAGGAGACAGCAGGGGTGACATTTGGTCATTAATTGTCCGTGCTTTCTGCAGGAGGGAGCCATGTGAAATGCAAATTAGACAAACCAGGTAGTGCTCAGATAGGGACTGCTGGCTTCTGTCCTCTAGTGTTGATGTTTGCTAGCATCCTAAGAACTTGTGGCAGTCTTGTAACTTGTAGCTAAGAGCACAAGTTCTGGAGCCAACATACACGATTCGAATCCCAGCACTGCTGTTTACTAACTGTGGGCCGGTTATTTAACCTCTCTGCTCTTCCATTCCATTATCTCTTAGGTCATTTTTCTTTGGGTTGTGGTGAGCACTGCATACACGAACACACATAATCTGTTTAGCACAGCCTTTGCCACGTGGCCTATTTATCTACCCATTTTTTATCATTTATTACTCTTGATTGAGATAAAAGCTCTTTTGGTCATAGAGGAATTTTGTACTTTTGCAACCTTCACGGTTCCTTTGCTCTGCAGACAAGCATAAAAATGGATGTGCCTGCTAAGTTTCAGGTTTAGCAGCTGCGTTCATCTTGTGGAAAGGAGTACGCTGCCTTCTGACCTTTGTGATCTCGGCTTGGTAAAAATTCTCCAACTCTTGTTTTGTTTCCCGTTACAAACTTCTCAGAAGCTGTCATTTCTAGGAACTGGAGACCCAGATGTGTGGTGAGGGGGGATGATGAGTCATCAGTGTGAGGCCCAGGGACGCAGATTCTCAGCAGGCAGAGTCCCCGCTGCCCACGCTCCCTGGACCCCTGGGCGGTGGCTGCCAGCCAGCGCGGCTAAGACGAGAGCAAGGGGCCACTTTGTTTCATGCTAAGCGGATGTGTAACATAGCACTTTGCTCAGTGCATACAAGGAAACAGCACACAGAAATAAAATGTCCATGGTTGTAAAAACAAACCCCCAGAGCGAACTTCTAACGACTGCTGCTTACTAATCTAAGAAAGGGGCCAAGTGTCGGAAGGTGCAGCTCAGCGGACACAGAGGTGCCTTGCACATAGTAGCGCTCAACCAAGATTTGTAGACTGATAACACCCCAGTAGTTCTTGCAAACTCAATCCCAGAACACACACGGAAAAGACGCCCTCCTTTTAAATATGGCTTTACCTGGAAAGGGGCCACATCCATGTGCTGCTCGGATTTATTCCTCATTCTGCAAAAGGGTGTTAAAAATCTATCAAACAGAACACATTTTTAAAAAGCTACGCAAAATACACATGCAGGACTCATATTATTCTTTTTATAAAGTGAGGACCCTCATCTTATCAAACACCCCATGTTCAGAAATAAACCTTCACCAGCCAGCCTGTGTCTTCTAGTGCCTCGGCCTCCTCTTTCCTTAGATAAAGTAATGTCACACCTGGCTTTATGTCACCTTGTGTGTGTGTGTGTGTGTGTGTGTGTGCGTGCATGTGTGTGCAGTGAACTAACACACATTCTTCCCTGGGTGCATCTTTAGGATGCTGTACATTTGTCTTCATAAGCATTTTGCAAATTTCCTTTAGGCTACAGGACTCTCCTCATTCCTATTCTTTTCCTGGTTCCTCTTGGAAAACCCAGGACAGTTGATCTGTACAGTTGCCCAAGTCCTGATTCTGATGTTCATGACCTTGTGGTATAGAGTCCCGTATGGTCCTGTGTTTTCTAGATTTTTGTACTAGGCTTCTTTGCACTCCATGCTATGCCTTTGGCAGACTGTAGGTGGCGCATTCTCACACGGGAAGCACATGGGGCCTGCTGGTCTCTCTAACAGGAGCAGCCATTCCCACTGATTCCCTAGACCCCTGAGTTCCTTGGGGACTGGCAAGGGGTGGCCTGCTAATGCTGGGATTTCATCTTCACTTAGCAGGTGGGGTAATTTACAAACAAATGCTTTCCGTCATTAGCTCTTTGGATACCAAGGGTGCCCCGTTTATATAGGAAAGATAAAACACATGCTTAATTCTTTTCTGTTATTTACCAGTTTTCTAGACAATTAATTGGTTCCCAATTTCCTTCTAAAAGCAACCAGTTAGATTTTAAAATGATTATGAATGAATGTACTTAATTGTAGTTGATGGGTTACAGTCAGTTGTAATTATTATCCTTTATGAAGATCAAATGGTCTCATCTTTAGCCAGTGGGAACCTCTTCAAAGTGATTTCTGAGCGCCTTGTCATGGTCCTGATTGTCTTTGATAGTTTCCTCATCACCTGGTGTAAAAAGCTGTACCAGGATTATTTTATATGTGAACTCAGCCACTCCTCCAAAATACTTTTTCTTTTTTCAATTGGAAAGTACTTCAAGGCCACAATCTAAGAATCCGTGTTGCTAGAAATGCTCTTTGCTACTGAGTCTGTCGCTGCTTATAGCCCCGTGATACACCCCCCTGAACACACAGATGTCCCTGCATCTGAATAATGTCATTCAAAAGTTTATACCATAATTCTCATTCAGATTCAGAGCTGTCCCTTCCTATTTTAAATTGAGCTTTTTTCTCTAGTAACTATACTTCCCCTTTCTTTTGTAACAAAGGTTCTGGTTCTCAAGAACACAAGAGATAATAAAATGAGAAAAATCTATTATTTTATAATTACTCATTTACTGGTCTTATATTAGTGGTTCAATCATTTCAACATAACAATATGGATCCTACCATCACTTACTGAGAAGAGCTGAACATTTTTCCATATGCACTTGGATTTTTCCCTCTATGTTAAGAGTTGTGGTTTATCTACATTTCCTAAGTGTATAGTCATTAAATATACTGTTTCTCACAATGTATCAGCATCTACGTGACACCACAAAAGCAGTTCTAAGAGGGAAGTTTATAGCTATGATTGCCTGCATTAGAAAAACAGAGTGATCTCAAGTAAATAACCTAATGATACATCTCAAGGTGCTAGAAAAATGAGAACAAAAACCCAAAAGGAGTAAAAGGAAAGATAATAAAGATAGGAACTGAATTAATGGGAGACTAAAAGAGCAATAAAAAGACCAGTGAATCAAAGAGTTGTTTCCTTTGAAAAGATAAACAAGATTGAGAAACCCTTAGCCAAACTAACAAAAAGGGAGAGAAGACCCAGGTTGATAAAATTAGAGACAAAAAGGCAGTATTATGACAGACCACTGAAACTAGAGGATTATTACAGGCTATTTTGAAAACATATAAAAATAAATTGAAGATCTAGAAGAAATGGATACATTTCTGGGCACATATGACCCAACAAAATTGAACTGAGAAGATACAAAATCTAAACAAATCAATAACAAACAATGAGATTTAAGCAATAAGAGTCTCCCAGCTGAAAAAATCCCAGGATGAAATGAATTTACTATTGAATTTTACCAGACCTGTAGAGAGACACTAACATCAATGGTCCTCAAACACCTATGAAATAAAAAGGGAAAGACTACTTCCAAACTCATTCTACAAAGCCACTGTCCCCCTGACACCAAAACTGGATAAGAACTTAAGAAACACAAAGAAAACTACAAATATCCTTGATGAACAGAGATTCAAAAACCTCACTAGGATTCTTAGAATTCAGCAACACATTAAAGACCATAGACCATGACCAAATTTTAGACAGAGCAATTAGACAAAAGAGAGAAAGGAAAGGGACACAGAGGAAAGGAAGAAATAAAATTAGTCCTGTTTGTAAATGCTAGGATCTTTTACACAGAAAGATTTACCTAAGAAGATTTTTATATCTGATGAACAAGTCAGCAAAGCATCAGGACACAAAATCAATACAAGAAAACCCATAGCTTTCCTTTGGGCCAATGTGAATCCACTGAGAAAGAAATCAGTAAACAATTATATATACAATGACTGTTAAAAAATCTAAGAATAAGCATGGCTAAGGAGATGAAAGACACATACAATGACAATTACCGAGAAAGAAACTGAAGAAGACATTAGAAAATGGAAAGTTATCTTGTTCATCATTTGGCAGAAATGATACCGTTAAAATAACTATGTTACCAAAAGCAAGTAGACTCAATGTGGTCTCCATTGCATGACCAAGAACATCTTTCACAGAAGTAGAAAAAATCCTAAAATTCATATGGTATACCCAAAGACACAAAGTAGCCAAAGCAAACCTGAGTAAAAAGAGCAATACTGGAGGCATCAAAATTCTTGATTTTTAAGATGTACTACAAAACCATTGTAATAAAAACAGACATGTGGACAAATAGAGCAGAAGACACAGAAAGTTGCATAACTGCAGCCATTTGATTCTTGACAAAGGGGCCAACATTATATGCTATAAAAAAGATAAGCTCTTTAAAAATGGTGCTGGGAAAACTGATATCCATAGGCAGAAGATAAAAATTAGATTCCTGTCTCTCACCCTGTAATGAAAACAATTTAAAAGGGATCAAAGACTTAAGGATAAGACCAGAAACTTCAGGTTAGAGATGTTTTGCATGTCTGTAATCTCAGCCCTTGGGAGGCTGAGGCAGGAGGATTGCCATGAGTTCAAGGCCAGCATGAACTGCAGAGTGAAACCCTGTCTCAAAAAGACCAAAAACCAAAGCCAAAATGAAACAAAAACAAAAAAAAAACCCCAAAACTTGGAAATTTCTGGAAGAGAACATAGGCGAATCCCTTGAAGCTATAGGCTCCGACAAAGACTCCCTGAATAGGACTCCAACAGCACAAGAACAGCTTCTGCACAGCAAATAAAATCATAAAAACTGTGGAGAGACAAGCTGCAGAGTTAGAGAAAAATCTTTGCCAGGTCTTCCTCCAATAGACGATTAGTATCTAGCATATATAAAGGACTCAAATAATAACCCTCCACCAAACAACTTAATAAATGGGCAAATGAGTTGACTAGACACTTCTCAAAAGAAGAGGAACAATGACCAGTAAGCTTATGAAAAGTTGTTCAACATCTTTAACCATTAGAGAAAAACTACATTAAGATTTCATCCCATCCAGTCAGAATGGCTGTCATCAAGAATATGAAGAACAACAAATTCTAGAGAGGCTATGGAGATGAAGAAACACTTCCACACCACCAGCGTGAAGGTAAATTGTATAATTTGTACAGTGTGGGGTAAATTGTAAAGACAGACTATAATGATACATATCCATGCTTATCACAGTACAATTTCAATATCTGAGCTATGGAAACAGCCTAGATGCCTACCAGAAAATGCAAGGATGAGACAATGTGGTGTGGATATGCAAGGGGATATTATTGAGCCATAAAGAAGAATGAAATTCATGTAATTTGTGGGAAAGTGGATAGAGCTGGAGACCATCACGTTAAGTAAAAAAGTTAAAGATTCAGAAAGTTAAGTATTACACGCATCCCCTTATTTGAGGAATCTAAAAAAAAAGGAGAGATGAGAGAATAGTCAAAGGTAGACTGTAAACTAAGAGGCAAGGGATGAGGGGGAAAGGCCAGAAAAAGGGGTGCAGGGGGTTGGAAGCATCAGAATAACCAAAGTATGTTATGTACCTGTGGCAATATGCCAGAATGAAACTCACTATTCTGTATCGCTAATATAAAGTAGTAGAAGTGTATTTTTTCCCCTTCACCTTCATTTTAATCCTAGTTGTACAAATCTACATTTTTATGCTTGCCACTAGCTCTTGGGTTGTTATAAATTCTTCAGATATTTTGATGCCTGAAACTCATTTTCTGATAGGTTCCTTGGAAGCTCACATGGAGCAGTAACTTTTGGTTACCAATGTGAAATGTCAACATGCTTTACGTTGGGAAGTCAGCTGTGCTGGGTATAAAAGCCATCAGATCATGCCTTCCCTCTGATATCTTAAATATGTGACTCCATTTTGTTCTATCATAAAGCACCGTTGTTGAAAAGTTGCTGATTATTCAGTTTTCTTCCCCTTACCAGTTACTTTTGCTTTTTTTCTAGAAGGATTGTTTTCTTTTTCTTAATTTATTAGAGATATGTAAGTGTGGTTTTTCTGATCAAGATTCTTAGATATGTACAGTGCTCCTTCTCGGTGTCATTCAAGTTTCTTTATTTCAGAATGTTTTCTTGAATTATTGTTTTTCATATTTGTTCTGTTTCCGTTCTTTGGCTTTGTAATGTCAGAGATGTCCATCATTTCTATTGTAGCTATTCCTTGACCATCCTCAAAATTACTACTTGATCACAATTTTTTAAATCTTTCTTCATTTCTTTTTTGATTTGAAAGTTTTCATGTTTTTTCCTTCCTGATTGTCTTAAACATCATCTCTTGTATTTGTGTTCCTTCTAGTTTAACACATCCTCCCTAGTTCTTTTATGACCGTCAGTCCCTCATTTCTGAGTTTTCTCCCTCATTCTGATTTATGTTGCTTTTCCTGTCTTGTATGATTGCCTTCATAGAGATTTTAGAAGGTTTCTGCTTTGGTCTTTTCTGTGGGCATGTCTTTCTGGCATGCTTGTCTGAAGGGATGTTATTTTTTCTCTTATTCTCATTGATTTATAATAACTTTGTGTGGGATTGGATCTCCATACGTTTCCTTTCTTGTTTTTATGTAAAATTAATTTTATTAAGCTTTTAGAAGAAAGTCTTTTTCAGTACAGCTTTTCTCAATTCTCAAGGCCCCTCTTCCTTTTTGTGACATTTGAAAAAAAAAATAACATAGCTCAATTTCCAAGATTTACTGTCTGTCCTTCCTCATCTGGCCTCCTCTTTTCTTTCTTTTTCTCTTTCTTTTCCTTTTTGTCTATCCTAATTAGCTTTTATTCCATCACTAGGAGTTTTGCTACATAGTTTAAAATCTCTGTTCATTGGGCTCTGTGCTAGGAGGGCTCTGGTTAACCGTTTTCAGAGTTTGTACAGCTCTGACTTTAATGTGACCTCTTCTCTTTCCCCACTGTTGGAACGAGCCCGACCTGTTCAGTGTTAGTTTCTGCTCTTGAGCTGTGCTACTCTACCCCAGCCGGTAGCTGCTGTCTGTTCTGGGACCTCCAGTTCTCCTGGTGAGTCCAAGTCTGTGCTCCCTTCTTGCATTTTCTCCCACACAGGAACTGACACTGTGCATGTTTGGGTTCAGGAATGGATTTTGTCCCCTCTCACTGGTACTTAGGGCTTGTAGAGAAGCATACACATTTGTATGTTAAGTGTTATTAGTAGATACTTCGTTTTTCTATCGTGTTGATTTGTTTGTTCTTATGCATGTTTGTCCCCAGACACTGAAAAACTTGGCCACTTCCATCTCCATCTTCAAAAAGCTTTTTGTTTTTGTTTTTAACTGAAGGGATTCTGAGTTGTCTTCTTTATCCAGAAAGTTACTTTAGTACAAGGAACCTATGGTTTACTTTAAAAGACTCTATTTACCTACAAGCAGTGGGAAACCCATCTATTATATAAGGCCACATGTAGCTCAGTTGCTGTATAGGTTCGTGTTGGAATCAAATAGGAAAAAACTGTGAATTTATTGGGTGTTTGATCTTGGGAAAAGCACTTTCCTTCTTAGATTTTCTAGTTGTCTTTTGTAAAATGAAAGGGCTAGACTAGATAAATTCTTAATTCTTCTCTTTAGTACCACTTGCTAGCATTACATATTATTAAGCTCTGAGAGTTTGTACTAAAATGGAAAGAAACAAAAAAGAAAAAGAAAGAGAGAAAGAAAGAAAGAAAGAAGAAAGAAAGAAAGAAAGAAAGATCAACCAGGGCCCAGAAGAAGATGTGCCTCAAAACAGCTAAGTGAGCTTATATTAAAATCAGTACAAAATTCTAGACTGGAAACCATTGTTCTTTAAAGAAAGAATGCTATTGGAAATATCTCCAGCTCTCTCTTGCTAGCTGAGAAATTTCAGGTTAACAGTCTCTTCCCAGACATCTGATTTAAATGGTACTTACTATGTTTGGGAATCAAAGCTAACAGTTACTTGTCTACTAAACACGAGATGTTCATGGACATTCTTCAGTGCAATTCCCTCATCAAAGCTAATGATTTAGAGGACCAGTTCTCACTCAATAGAAGTACTTGCTACTTTTTAAAATTACCGGAGCTTTGGTATATACCCAAGCAAATTGAATCAAAAATGGGTAGAAGTGGCCCAGACATTAAGTATTTCAAAAAATTCCCAGGTGAGGAATTACTGGGGTGGATTTTGCTATCTCCTCTTCTATGTGAGAGAGTTGCCTGCCTACAAGCTGAGGTTACACAGTTCTACATGACACAGTTAACATGTGGCTAGTATTAATGCGCATAAACACTCGTCACCACTGAGCTGAGCCCACTTTTAGAGTGTGAGCTTCAGGAAGGCAAGACCTCATCTGCCTGATTTCCCAGTGCAGTTCCAGGGTTCAGCCCAGCATTAGGCACATGGTGTGGGGATCTAATAAATGTTATTGAATGAACAAATGAGGGAAACAGATACTGTCTTTCATACTTATGTTCCATAAAAACACCCACAAGACCCCTAGAGGGAAGCACACAGGGTCTCCTCTCAGTCTGCCTTTTTGTCTTATTCATTTCTCAGTAGCTGCTGCCCTCTCGCCCAGTGGCTCTTCAGCTCCATCTGCTTCCAGGGACGCTGGACTTTCCCAGTTCTGTTGCAGAAAATTCAGGAAATGGATTAGTAGGCCCCTTAGAAAACTGTCATTTGAAAAGACATTTTCCCTTTAATAGGGAGACCTAGGAATGCAGGCCAAACCTGGCCTTTCTTATCTGCACTCCTGTATCTGAGAGGTTTGCAGAGGTTGCTCTGGTTGTTCTGAGCACGGGAAAGGAAGAGAGAGCTCTAGTTCTTTCTACACTCTGACTCCAGCTTGCCAGTATTACTTTTTGATTTTTTAAATTTCTTATTAGAATATATAACAGATACACATAAAAGTGCACATTTGGCAATAGAAGATTCAAGTCATGTGGGGGAAGCTTTAATAAAGAGAGTGAGGGATTGCCACTATGGTGTGGACAACCTGAGAGAAAGAGGGGGTGCAGAATGAGCTGTGAGTGGAGCTGCACGGTCCTGAGGAGGCTTCAGAGTCTCCATTGTGGTTTTCCCTGAATGGCTTCCCACAGGCTCCTGAGGAGTACGGAGCTCAGGCCTCAGTACTAGTAGGAACCTTGATTCAGTCAATTACTACTACTACTACTTCTGCCATATCCATTCTTCTTCTCTTTTCTTTTCCTCCTCCTCCTCTTCCTTCCCTTCCTCCTTCTTTCTCTCTTTCTTAATTTTTTTCTTTCTTCTTCTTCTCTTTCTCTTTCTCCTTCCCTGTGCCTCTTCTCCTTTCTTTCTCTTTGTCATGGTTTATGTCAGTGGCCCCCAGGCCTCATTCATTTGCATTGTGCATTTGTGATTGGTTCATTGTCTAGCACTTGGATTGGTGGTGTCAGTGCTATACCCTCCCAGGGGGTGGAGCCAGGATGTGATGTAATGGCAGGAAGAAGGTGTGTCTCTCTCTCTTGCCAGTTTCCACCTTGCTGTTTGCAGCCGCCATGAACTGCAGCCCCACCATGCCTCCCTGCCTTGGAGCCAACTGAGTATGGACTGAAACCTCCAAAAACTGTAAGAAATAAACCTTTCCTTTCCCAACTTGGGCATCAGGTATTTTGTCTCAGTGACAAGTAGAAAGTAACTAAGGAACTCTTTCTTTTCCTTCTTCTCTTTCCCCTTCTCCCTCTTTCTCTTTTCCTTCTCCTTCTTTTCCTCCTCCTCTCTTTCTTCTCCTTCCCCTCCTCCACCTACTTTTTCTCCTCTTAAGCCTTCACTTTTTCAGTATTTAAGAACATTTGTCCTGAGCTGTTTCCCCACTCCTGCACCCCTATTAAATCTTGAGACGGGTTTTGTTAAATTGCTAAGGTGGGGCTCAAACTTGAGAACCTTCTGCCTGAGCATCCCAGAGTGCTGGAGTCACAGGCACACACACTGCACACAGCTCTGCTGCACCTTGTGCTCTCCTCCACTTTTTGTTTCTAACATCACACTGGTTTCTACCTTAAGCCCCAACTGTGGCGGAGAGTTGAGTAGCATTTTATTAGTGTCTGTGTGTTCACAAGGCACCTGCCATGTTCCCTAGGCCTTCCTGCTCAGTGAGCTGCACTAAACACTAAAGCCAGAGTCGTGCCCTGATGCTGAACATATGCGACAGCTCCCAGGGCTGGATCCAGATTCTGCCGGTCTCATTGGACTCCTGTATTGCGTGGGTCCAATGAGTGACAAGTATTTAAAATACTTCCAATTCCCAGCAGGCCTTGAGAGTCTTATGTCTGTACATATTTTTCTTTTCCTGGGATCCTTTGAATACTAGAGGGGAATGCAAACCACTGGGTAGAATTCAGGTTTTGCAGATCACATATTATTTCAAAGAAATATTTTAAAGTGGAAAGAATGAACCAAACCTGGGGTGAAATTCTCCCTAGTCCTTTCTTTCTAAACCAGGAAGTGGAGTAATGCTACCTACTTCTCTGGCTGTGTGGTTAAAGACCCAGAGCGTAAATATTTGTGCTTTTTCCTCTGCCTTATAACTTCTTACGAGCACATTTTATATCACTTAAACTTGGCAGAACGCTTCACTCTCAGGGAAACTAAAGGCCCTGGGCAGAGTGTCTGCTGGGGCAAACATCAATGGTTAAGGGATTTCATTAGCCGTGTTTATACCAAAGGGAATTAGACACTCGATGTTTGTTACTCCCCCTTCATTTCCACTGCCTTCCTTGAGCTTCCTTCTCAGTGCTGAGAACCCGCCCCAGGTGTTTCAGTGCCTGCTGGTTTAACAGGTGATCTGGGTTAACAGGTGATCTGGGGAGGGCTCCCGCTCCCGCCCAGCTTGGTTCGCTGTCCCCTCCAGCCCTGTTTTACCGCGGTGTGCGGAGGGCATGGCAGCCACTGAGAGAGATTGATGGTCTTCACTTTAATACAGTAAACCCCTCAGGGTCCAAGCTGGCGTCATCATTTTTCCTCACCTGGCTGTGTGAAGGCTGTCATCGCTATGCACGGAGATTGATGTCTCCCTTACTCTAAATCTTCGGGATGAAGGAATTCATCAAGGGTTCTTCAAAATTTGCTGGACTTCGAAGTTTTCCCTTAGGCTTCAAAGCCAAGAGTCCTGGTGCCCATTAGGACTGAACACAAGAGAGAAGGCCAGCGCGTGCTTTGTAGCGCTCTGCCTGCTGGGGGGCTATGCACACGGCTTGGAAGTCCTTCAGTGATCGAAGACGGAGACAGGCAGTCAGGCCCCTGTCGTGGCCCTGCTTATGGAGCTGGAGAGATGGGGCGCTGAACTCGAGACTGCCCACTAGGCCACTGTCGCCTGAGTAGCTCAGTGGACCTTGTCCTGCACTTCAAGGCTGCTCCTGGGAGTGAGAGTCCAGCCACACTTGGTAAATTGGCCTCCTGAGCCTGCAAAAGATCTTGCAGAAAGAGCCCATAGACTCCTGACCACTGGGACACTCGTTGGCTGCTTTTGTTTAGATTCCCGAAGCACTAATGCTACTACAGGACTTGCCCCCAGAACCCGAGAGAACACAGGCTTCCCTCTGGCTCTCTCTCCTTGGTTCACCACCGCCTCCTCAACGGAAGGGCACTGGTAGGTAAGGACACGGCAGGTGCTTCTGATCTGGGTTCCCCCAGGAGCTGTTCGGTTCCGGGCGAGCCTGATGGAAGCGGGAGGGGTAAGCAATAAGAAATCTTTGAGGAGATGACTGTAGCAACAGGCTGTGTGTTCTAAGTAAACAAGAATGAGCATCTAAAAGGCTGGTGAGTAATGAGAAAGTGGTGGGTGATTTGGGGATATCGCACTCTGTCAGAGAGCAGGAGAGGGGAGTGGGTCAGACTGCGGTTTCTGAAATAGATTTTTGGAGCTCGTGCTGACTTCGGGAATAGCAAGGTAGCGAGTGACAGTAAAATTAGATCAGTGAAGGAGAAGGTGTCTGAGTGGGAGAAGGATGAGGGGCTGAGAATGTGGCTTGTGGCTAGCTGCCCTCCCGCTGTGCACACATCTTGCTATTTTCTACTTGTTGGTCTAGCTTTCCAACAAACCTGCTATTCTCTGCAGAAAAGGACTCCATTTGTCTTGTCATGGCTTTTACTCTAATGCCCAGGGCTTTGACCCATAAAGATACTCAGTGAATAAGTGAACAAACAAAGAAGTCCATCCTTTAAAAAATTCTGCAAGTTATACCTGAAGCAAGAAGGCCTGCTTGTGGGATTCCTTACGGGCCCTGGTTTTCCACCAGCCTGCACGGGTGACCTGGGACGCTCTGCAGTGCTCCTGCAGGTGGCTCCCGGCTGACCTGTCTTGGTATCTGCCAAAGGATGTTGATGAGGAGGTCGCTCATTCTTTCCTACAACAGTCCCTTCATTAGTTCCCACCAGGGACAAAGCTGTGATTTCCCTGAGCCAGTGACCCTTTTCTGTGAGCCTCCTAAGTGAATATGTCTTCCTCTGTGCACTGCTCAGTAGATCCAGCTTTTGTGGTACCGGTTGAATCTGAGCAAATATCCAGAAAAGTAAGGTATCTGTTTCTTAGAAATAATTCCACCCATTTTTTTTAATCTTATTTTTTCTGCCTTACTCATCTTCAAGCTTTCTTCTTACGTTCTTTTTTCTACTTGGGAATCATTTGCAAAAGCTCAAGGCTGCAGCTCATTCCCCCAGTTCAGCTGGTGATATGTTCCGTGACCCCGCTTCCTCTGAGGCAAGTGTCCAGTGAGCGCGTGAAAAGGAAGCTGATGAGTACAGAAGTGATGACCGTGGAGATTTGGATCATGCCCATTTACAAGTGAAACACTGCTAAGGATTCACTGAGTGAATCTTTTGAGTTTCACTAATGGTTTCCAAACACAGTGTTAAACGTGTCACCCGTCTTGGTCTGGTACCCCAGCAAGCATTTCTGAACATTCGACAATTAAATCAGCAGCCTCTTCTGAGGAATTTTATAGTTTTTTGAGTATGCATTTGCTTTGTCAAATAATTTAAGAAATGTAAAAGGACTAAGGGCTCCTGAGAATCCTGCAAGAAATGCAAATGCAATGACAAAGCTGAAATCAAGGTGACAAATAGGGATAGTGTCCCCTGCAGACAGAGAGCAATGAATGGAAACAAGAAAACAAGTGAAACTCTATTGACCTACTCACAAAATATACGTGGCTAAAGGGAAGGAAAAGCAAACACAGAAGAAATGCAGTACAGCTGTGAGCGCTGTGATACATGATATTGGAGAGTCATTAAACACGAAGATTAAGCACAACGGACACTGTAGAGAGGCCAAGGTTTATCCCAAAGCGCTAGCTGAGAAACCAAATATATTTACATAAGCTGTTTCCTGCAGATCCAAGGGTGAGGGCTGCAAGGATGCAGTGTCGCCAGCACCAGGAGAACCCAACCTCTGCCTGTGTCCCAGTGAGGAGTGGCCATGTGCTGCCTTCTCCAAAGGCCGGTCACCAGCTCCATGAAGTGTTGCGTATGGAATGAATGAGATGGTTGATTGTGTTTTCCATGAAACAAATGAATAAACAAGTAAAATGCATTAAAATTTTATTAACCACTGTGAAAGCCTTCTACAATGGTGTAAGTTATGTTGGTCCAGGTAGTTTTACATATTTTTGTAAGTTACCCCTAAACTTTTCTTAGGAGAAGCTGGCTTATTTATTGAAGAGCATAGAATATGACTTCCTGAAGTCTTATTTTCACTGTTGGGTTTTTACAAAAGCAACCAGTTATGGAATGTTTGTTATTAGTGTTACTAGAGCTCTTGGTTATCACACATTTTGGGCTTCTGTTATGCTAAGCAATATGCCAAGCGTCTTTTGTTGATGATTTATTTATCCTATGGCACTATGGTGGTCCCCACTCATTGTCCAGCAGCTTGCGGAGTCCCTCATAATTTTCTTGAGTGAATGAAACAAAGACCTCACTCTCCTCATGCCTCTTACAGATGACTGAGTATCATAAATGCAGGTGAAATGGTGATAGAGAGGAACAGAAAGTGCCCCTGTGGACAGAGCCATCTAGGAGTGTCTCTCTGAGATGACGTCTGAGAAGGCACAGTGAGGCAGAGTGAGGCTTTTCTGTAAAAGAAGTCACAAAAAATTTAAAAAGGCTAAGTAATTTACCAAGGATTACACAGATGGAAAATAGCAGAACTTGAATTCAAGCTCAGAAAGGCCAAACTGTGGAACCTGCTCTATCTCAGTGCTCCAGGCTACTTCCAGGGCTGGCCTTGGGGGCAGCGTGCATGCAGGATCCCAATCCCTGCAGTTGCAACATAGCAGAAAGCCAGAGCTTGCTGCCCGTGATGCCCAGTGGTGACCTTGCTGTGGCCAGTGCAGAGGGGCTGGGCTGCAATTTTGTGGCACTAGGCAAGCATATCTTTGATTAGGACAGTTCTGGAAAACAGCTTGAATTTGCCTACTCTGCGGGGGTAGTGGGGAGCAGAGCATCTTGGGAAGGGGCTGCACAGTACTGAGTAATTAAAAAACATTTCTTAGCAAACCTGTGGTGTGGTCGTACTGCTTAAGAATAAGTCACACTGTGTCCTTAGCCTGAGTTACACACGGTAAAGTTCACCGCAGTGGGAGCACACTGCCCCTTCAGTCTCCTCTGATTGACTTTCCCTGCCCTGCTGTCGTCATGGCTGTGAGGTGGCGCAGAAGCCCCGTCCCCTTTGCATGCACCAGCCCACCTCTGGGACTTCTGTAACCTTCCCTCCCTCCACACTTTCAGCGTGGATGCTGGCTGGGCCCTGGCTGCCCCGAGGCCCTCTGCATCTGGGCTGGTTTAGTACCTTTCTCCCCCAGTCCAGGGATGAGAACTGGTGGCAGGGGCTTGTTCACAGGCGAGAAGAGCATGCTAGGAGGGGACCCTGACTCTTGGCTTTTAGATGTGCACATTGACAGCCTTTTCGTGGACTTGGGTAAACCTGTGAGGTTTTGGGAGCCATGACGGAGAAACTCAGGAAGACTGTAACCACTCTTCTTCCTGCTCACTGCATATTTATCAAGTACTTGCAATGCACATTGATAGGCCCAGGAGGGTTCTTAACTCAGGAGATACAAGGAGCTCGTGGCCTTGCGGGAGAGACAGATCACTGTGTTTCGTGTCATTAAGTATTAGGAAAGCGGCAGAAGCAGTGTGATCTGCAAGGCAGAGAAGGGCAGAGCGGGAATCAGAAGAAGCCGAGATGGTCTTACAGGAGGAGAGTCTTCGATGAGGAGAGGGGTACACCAGGGGAGGAGGGAAAGACATGACGTTCTGAGTCAGAATAACAGTGCGTGGAGACACTCAGAATTCAGAAATGCCCCTCAAGAAACATCGCAGTGGCCCGGAGGAGATGCCCCGGAGGGAAGATACCCGGAGGGAAACAGAGGCTTGTTGGATGGAGAGGAGGTTGGATCAGATAAAGGGCCAGGCTTGCTCTTTCTTACCGCCAGGAGAGGCACGGATTTCTGGAACAGAAGGGACTTTAGAGAATATTTAGTTGACAAAGAGCCTGAGACTCAGATGATGTGTTCATGGGCTTTATCTTGCTGTGACAAAACACCCAAGAAAACCAGCTTAGAGGAGGGAAGGTTCATCTCGGCTCACAGGTCCAGTGGTTTCAGTCCATGGCCACTTGGCCTAGTCACTTGCGGCCTCTGATGACCCAGAACATCACTGCGGGGAGCTCATCCTGGAGCAGAGGTGCTCACTTCATTGGGGCAAAAAAGCAAAGGGCAGAGGATGGGGCTCGATCGTCAGGGTCTCATTCGAGCACCCCTCCGACTCAGTGACCTAAGTTCATTCTACCAGGCCCCGCCCCTTAGACAGTCGTCTCCCAGTAGCTCCACAGGCTAACAACTAAGCCTTCAAAACATCTGGGGGGGACATTTGAGATCCAAGCCACACAGGATGATGATTTGCTTTATCAACATTTTAAAAAAATAGAATGTGATTCGGGATTTGTTGCCCCATGAGCACTCCTGAGATTTTTGTTTTGGCTGACCATGTGGATACGCTGTTTTTCAGTATAAACACTGTGTTCCTGGCTGTGTGCGGAGGGATAGACGATGTGTGATAAGGGGTGCGTAGTCCTATAGTCATACAAAGCCGAATGGGTCAGGGGGCGGATGGCACAGTATTAAGATTAATGCCTTGGACGCTCACCTGCATAGCATCAGCGGGTGTGCAACTTGCAAAGCCCCACTGAAGGGCAGTTTGGGAAAATGCGTCAGAACAACTCATGCAATCTGAACCGTCTTGACCTCAAATTCCTTTTGAAACAATTTTTTTCCCTAAAGGAATGGCTGGTACTACATCTAAAGTACATCTGTTCATTGCTGTGCTGTTCCTAATGTCAAAGCAATAGAGGTAGCCTATATTTTCAATAATTATGGTAGAATAGAATGCTTTGCAGATATTAAAATGATTCCATAGAAGTTTACTTGGTTTTATGACAATATATTGCTAACTTAAAAATAGGTTAGAAAATAATGTTTACAACGTTCTTATTCTTATAAAGATTAGATATTCTATTACATGTATGCGTGAAAGGAGTCTTGACAAATATATACCAAGGTATTAATAGTAGTTATTACCTGGTGATAGAATAATAGGCAATTCTTCATTTCTACTATTGTCTTATCTACATAATTTCCAGGATTTTTTTGCATAACAATAAACATGTATTTCTGAATTACTTGAGCCATATAAAGTTATACTAGATTAATTCCCCACATGTGTACAGACTGCCTGGTGGCTTGTTCACCAAACCTATTTCAGAATCTTTTGTTGTCCCATTCAACACCTTTGGGCCAACTACTTGGGGTAAAATAAAGGTAAAATTCTGGGACTATATGTTACAGTTGGAAGCCTCCTGCCTTGTGCAGGCTGGATCTGTGAGGGGAGAGGCAAGCTAGGCTCCTCCTCTCTGCTGCTTTTTGGATGCATTAATCTTTTGATTAAACATGACTGGCCAGCACCCAGAGTTCCTGTGTCTTGAGTAAGAGTGGTACAAAGAAGATCAGATAAAAGCATCTGCTACTTTTCAAATTGTCTGTGCTGTGCAAAAGTTTCACCTGGGCACCCGGATTCCCTTTCAGAAGTTGGGTGATTTTTATATTCTGTGCATACAGAATAGAAATAACCAGGGATAAGCCAGTGCTCGGGGGGCTGCTCCCCTGGGTTTGTCCACTGTTGTGACTGTGCTCAAGTGGGCATACAGTGAGTATTTTTAGGACGGGCTCTATAACTTGGGTTTTATGAAGATAATAAATGTGTCATGGCAGGGAAATCGAATTCTTCACTATTATCTACTCACAAAAACCAGTGAAGGACGTTCCTGGTTCCTGCCTACAGACTTCAAGCTGGAAAGGAGGAGAGATTCGTGGCGGTGTTACCCTCTTCGCTTTCCTCTTCCCTAAGAAACACTGAGGTCTTCTTAGACTAGGCTATATCTGACCCGAAGTGATTGCTTTCCTCGTGTCTCTTGTCGCCCTGATCTACAAGCTCCCATCAGCCCTGAGACACCGGCATCCAGTCTGGCTCTCGTGTGTATCTGCCTGTGCTTTCTGGGCATAGAGGAGCTGACGGATGCCAAGGTCTCCCAGTGCTTTAGGCAGCACTGAACTCAACAGCAGCGTTGTTGGGTGAAGTGTGTTGGGGGACAGGGTGGGAGCAGGGGCTTCTTGGTGTCAGGAGGAGGATGATGGGTGACCTGTTCAGTGAACCCTACAGAGCCCTGGGACAGAGGCTGCCAGACACCAGGACAAGGCGGGCCAAGATATTTGCTTCGGGAGAATCAGACTTCAAGGAGTCACGTTACACCTTGAAATGTTAAACCTTAAAGATGTCAGAATGAGCCACCAAAGAAATAAGGACCTGTCCCTGTTTTCATGGTGGTTTATAAATCTTCTAGACACTGAAAGGGAAGGAGGTTTGAACAGAATCTGGCCAGCCGTGTAGCCTCAACCCCAAATGACATAGACTTTGAGGCTGATTTAAGTTCTGAAAAGAAAACAAAGAATCAGTATTTCTGGCTCTAATGTCACTAGCTGAGTCCATCAAATACATTTTTTAGACTTTGTTCCTCATCAATACTCTTCCTAACGTGCTGCCTATGGTCATTTGGATTTCTGACTTCGGTGGCTCTGAGAAGAGATTGATCAAACAGCTGTCTTCCCTCGGTGAGGATTAGTAATTTGGGGGCCAGAAGCTGAAATTTTTAAGAGCTGTGGTTATTGATGTAGTTTGTAACCCCTCTGTGTGGGAAAAGTCACCTCGAGGTTGGAGATAGGAATGGATAATCCATTTCTGCAGCATCCTGAGGCTTCTGATACTGTATTATTTAAACAGCACCCTTCCTCCCTATGCTAGCTGTAGCTACAATTGTTTCTCTATGCTGAGGAATAGCTAACCCATTTTTAGTTGCAGTATGAAAAACGACGCTTTTGATTATTCCTTGGTTTCTGAGGTTCCAGTGGTACAATTTCATTGTCTGAGTCGTTGTAAGTCTGGGTCTCTAAATGCTGGGTCTTTAAGTGCTGGGGTCGTAAGGATGATGGACCATGGAGATGACAGGGGTTGTACATGTGGGTGAGGACTGAAAGAAGGAGCCCTGGCCCTGGGCTTCTGACTGCTGAGTGCAGAAGCTCGAACATGGTCAACGCAGCTACAACACACCAGGAACTGTCACATAGTAAGGCAGGGATTCACGAGGCTGCCTGGGGCATTGTACATGAGAACTCAAAAGGGGGATGGAGAAGTTAGAGAGCAGTGTTGCATAATGGGTAGGAAGTGGATAGATAAAAGGACAAAAGGCCATCTGTGTCTACTTTTTGGTGAAGTTTTGATGCTCAAGGCCTTGGCATTGATTGTTCAGGTATCTCACAGGCACCTCAGGCCCCCTTCCTTTCCATCACAGCCCAAGTGTGAGTTGGGAAGCAGATAAAACTGTGTCCCATAGCTTTCCAGGAGAGTTTAATTCCATTTCCTCTCTCCTTTTCATTCCTTCTCAGTGAGGATTTGACTGAGGCTGTGATGCAAATCTAGGTGTTTGCAGAGATCAAGGATGGTGGGTGGCAGGGAGGCTGGCGACCTTGTCCTTTGACATGAGGTCACACTGGTCGTTCCGTGCTGCCTGTGCTCGGGAGCAGGGTCGGGTCAAGAGAGTGGAGCAGAGGATGAGACAGAAGGGTGTCGTTGCCTCCAGGCTGTACAACTGGACATGACTGGATACTTGGCATGGTTTGAATGCCTGTGTCGCTCCCAACATTCATGGAGCCTAGAACCCAATGTGACGGTACTAAGAGGCTGAGCCTCCAGAAGAAGACTAAGCCACAGAGACTCTGCTGCTGAGAACAGGGGCAGCATGCTTATGGAAAGATTTGGATGGGACCTTGCCTTCCCCTTTGTGTGACATAAGGAACAGTGTCCATTCTTCCCGCCCCGTGCGAATCTGCTCCATCTCGGAGGCCGAGGTGCTGAATCGCCATCTTGAGCTTGGATCCCCAGCCTCCTTAATTAAAGGGAATCAACTGTGGTTCCCAGAAATTACTGAGTTTCAGGCATTCTGTTTTGAAAGCATGCATGGAGTAAGACAATGCCAGGTATGAAAAAGCTACTTGGCAGGATGAGGCAGGAAAGTGCAGGATCCACAGACACCTGCTCTCCATGCATGGACCGCTGATGAGGCCTTGGAAAGCTAGACAAGGAGCAGAAGGTCCCGGGTGTACTGGCCACAGCTCAGGCTGCTGCATTACAACGCAAATACAGTGGCTAATATTTACTGAGTGCCCATTCTCTGCTAATCTCCTTATGATGTGTTATCTTATTCACTCCACAGAGCCATCCCAGAAGGGAGCTAAGACTGTTATCACCAGTATGCAGATAAGAAACGCAGGCAGTAAAGTTACAAAAAATTGGCCAAGGTTATTGGCTAGTAGTAGGTGCAGCATTGAAGTCTGATCCCCAATCTGCTAAGCTCAACTCTTGCACCAGAATGGCTGATTTCAAGGGAAAGGAAGAGAATGTCTGCAGTGGTTGTGTTCCCAGAGCCCTGGTGGTAATGGAGATGCTGCTTGGCTGGCTTGCATCGGAAGATAATCTAATGACCCACTTTAAGACAAAGCGATGGCCGTGCCCACAGGACACATGTCTCACATTTCCCCAGATATTTTCTCTTTTATCCTCTGCCATTAAGAGGGTGGTGGCTAGCTAGCGGCATTTTAAGACAGCATTAATAATGGATCAAAATACCTCTCTGATGGAAAAGCTATTGATACCTTATTAAAGAATAACATTCTTCTAACTTGCCTGGAGTTGACTGCAGAGAGCAAATGAAACAAATTTGCAGCCTGCTGTCTTGTTCTGGTGTAGTTTCTGAAAAATAAATAAGCCAATAAGCCACTGTGGCAAGACTGTCGGCCGTGCGGGTGGAGATGCGGGGCTGTGATACGCACTCAGCAATCAGGAAGTATGAGCTTGCGTTGCTAAACACGCATTCACTGCTGAGCCCCGTATTTTAATAATTCTTCAGGTCCCTGTAGGAAGCGCAATGTTGAATTTATAATGTTGTGTTCAATTGTTATTTACAAGTTCACTGTCAGTTCTACATGGCACTTCCAGTACTACAAGGAAAGAGACCCTGCGTACATTATGGTGAAGGACATGGTGGCTGGGATCCTCCCGGGCTTGTGAATTATTCTGCCAAGGACACACAGGCACATCTGCCAAGGACGCATGTAACCTTAGAGAAAACCTGTTTACGTTTCAGTGAAAAGGTAACAGATGCGCACCGTACAAGACTCCAAAGATATTGCTCAGCCATACAGAAAAGTAAGGGTCCCCTCTCCACCCCCAAACCATGGCACTTCCTGTTTTCCTTTCCTTGTGTCACATGGGATCTCAAGTTTGTTTTTTAGGTACTGGGCACTGAACCTAGGAAGCTCTAAGTTTCACCCTCACCTCTTTTTACTTTTTGACACATGGTTTCACAATCATCCTGACTGGCTTCCAAGTAGAGCCGGCCTCAGTGTCCTGAGTAGCGGGGATTACAAGTACCAGCCAGGTGCGCCCAGTGGAATCAGAATATTTTGGACTCAGTCAAAAACCAAACTATTAAGCATTCATTTTTAAAGAAATTGTGTAGTGACGCCCATGGCATGGTGCACCTTGGTGCCCACTTAGAACGGGTTCTCTTCTCTCCAGCTCAGATCTAAAGATCACTAAGAAGGAGACTAGGGGTAAGGCGATGGGAGTCAGGGGTCCTGCAAGGCTCGGCAAGGGGCGAGGAGGTGAAAGAGTCAAAAACAGGCGAGGATGAGAGATGGGGTGAGAAGCAGGAGGGTGTGTGGCACCAATTAATTTTTAAAATCCAATTTTTAAATCTCAAATTGGCTGCTGTGTGAAGTCCTGTTTTATGTATGCGAAGCATTATTGACAGCATTCAGATGAGTGTGGAGTCCAATGAGAGTATGTGGCTGCCTCAGGAATAGAGCAGGAGTTCACGAATACATGCTAGCAGGGGGTCAGCACGGAAGGTGTCCTGGGTGCTTCAGCCCCTGTCACCGATGGGAATGAGCTGCCGCCCCACGTGAAGCAGCATGAAGGAGGGGCGGGAGGAACTCCCAGACTTCTCTGAAGCCCTCCTGTGCCCGCGGGCCGTGAGGTGTCTGCAGAGCTTTCCCCAGGGCTGGTCTTCCCTTCCCCCTGGAGGGCGCAAGAGCTTGTAGTTCCAGCTCACTGTACGGTGGTGGGGTGGACATAGGGAATGTATCTGAAAAGGGAGCGAGAAGACTGTACAGGCTGCGGAAGGGCATGAGGTAAGGGATGGGGTGGGAGGTCTACGCACCCCTGTGGGCTGGTGGAAGGGACGGTCAGCGCTTGGGTGAGGGTGAGCACAAGATGACCATTTCTCTAGAGGAAACTCAGGCCGTGCATGGAGCCGGCAGCCCCAGTCCCTTTGTCAGTGCAGGGGCGTGGCTAGAGCTCAGAGTGACAGGGCGGCTTAGGGTGGCTTGGAGGGAGGAGCCCCAGCTGTCACTGTACCAGGAGTGCAGGAATACAGCGTGAGCAAACCATGAATATCTCTCACTGAACACACAGTGTTTCAGTGCCCGTTGTCTTCCTATGTGATATTGGGTTTAAATGTATTTAGATGATATTACTTGGTGCATCTGTGAGAAGGCTGGGCCTCGGGCACTTCAGGGTGTTCATTCTTCACCTCTTCGAGGCAAGAATTCCATTATTCTTGGATTAGCCAGGCAGGATTCCCATTCACAGGTGGATCTACCACTCCTTTAATCAGCTGGAAATGTGCTGACACCACCGCCAGGTCAAGAGCAAGAGTGGATTTCCAGCGTTGGAGCCCACGGGGTAGCTTGGTCAGGGTTTGTGAGGGAGCTGGTGGCATTCAGCCCAACCAGCCGGGCTTGGAGCGCCAGTCCTCAAAGGTGTGTGCAGGGAGGTGATTGAGTGGGAGAAGAAACGTTCGATTCCTGATGCTTGAATTCTAAGACTCTCGGTCACGCAATGCAAGCAAGAAAAGGTAAGCGGGATGCAGTAAGAGCAGACACCAGGCTGGCAGGCAGCATCACAGCTCGAGTGGCCCATTTAACTGCTGCTGAACACTTGCTGATGTTCCGCTCCCTGCCTGGCAGATAAGACAGGGAGCAGGGAGGTAAAACACAAGCTCCGCCCTCGAGCAACCGTCCTTAAGGGAAAAAGACCTGAAACCAAATAAGCATCAGATGGGAGGAGAAGTAGTAAGTGTTAAGTAAGTATAAATAAAATGATGAGGGTTTGAATTTTAAAATGTAC